>APFE031212221.1:0-10859 GCA_000404065.3 Pinus taeda | reverse complement strand
TATATATTGTATTTATTTCATTGCAATGTTTGTGTTAATAAAAGCTTAATTCCAGCTATATATTTCTGTGTTCCATATGTATATGTGTTTTTGGTAACAACAAGAACAATTAAAAAGAAATACTAATTCACCCCCCCCTCAGTATTTCCAACAATTGGTATTAGAGCTGGCTTCTTCACATTAGGCTAACAACTTGAAGAAGGATTCATAGCCGTGATGAGAAATCATGAAGCGTCAGGAAACCCCCTCTATTCGATGGCACCAACTTTGGTTTCTAGAAAAAGAGAATTACCTACTACTTAATGTCCCTTGGACCTGAAGTCTGGAATTTCGTTCTAAATGAGTACCAAATTCCTGCCACTCTTCCAACAGATCAAGACGAGAGGAAAGCCTACATTGCAAATGCAAAAGCCTTTAACTCCATCACTAGTGGAATCAATGATTTCAAGTTTACAAAAGTCATGAACTGTAACTCTGCCAAAGAAATGTGGGATAAGCTAGTTGGCTTATACAATGGAGACTCTAAAGTTAAGAAGGCAAAGCTTCAAACTCACAGAATGAAATTTGAAAGTCTAAAGATGGAAGATGGAGAAGATATTGCATCATACTTCCTCCGAGTAGCTAAAGTGGTCAATTCTCTTAAAGGATTGGACGAAAAGATTGAAGAAAGTAATGTTGTTCAAAAGGTCTTAAGATCTCTTCCAGACAGATTTGACTCCAAAATAAGTGCCATAGAAGAAGAAAAGGATCTAGATACTCTCAATATGGATGAACTCTGTGGAATCCTTACTTCCTATGAGATGACAAAAGGTGGCCCAAGCTCCAAAGATGCAACATTCAAGGCCTCAAAATCAAAGAAGGGGAAAGAAAGGAATGACTGTAGTGATGACTCTGATGTGGAATCCGAATTAGCTCAATTTGTACAAAATTTGAAGAAAGGATCTAAGCTTAAAGGCAAGTACCCTCTTATCTGCTTTAAATGTGGAAAAATAGGTCATTATGCAGCAAAATGTCCTCATAAACATGATAGCGATGATGAAGGAAATTCTAAAATAATGGTATACAAGAAGAAAGGGTTCAATAAGAAGAACTTCTTCTCTAAACAAGATGAGTTTGATGAGGATGAATTTGTAGTCATCAAAAAGAAATCAGTGGAGGAAAGTGACCATGATGAAAGCCAAGAAACATTATTCATGGCATTCACAAATGATGATGACTCAGGGCTAAAAGGAAATGTAGATGAACTGCTAATAAGTGCCATTGAAGAAAATGAGAAATTACAAAATAAAATTATTTCTCTCAAGGTAGAAAACGAGGAAACTAGAAGAAGAGAAGATCTCTTGGAAACAAAGCTAAAAGAAAAAGAAGAGACTTGGGAAGAACGTGAAGCATAAATAGTATCTCTAAGGAAGGAATTGGAGCAAGTCAAAAAGGGCTGGAAAAGCTCAGAAATACTTGAGACTATCCTATAAAGTCAAAAACCCCAACATGACAAGTCTGGAATAGGTTTCAAAGGAGAATCTTCAAGCACTAAGAATAGCGTGAAAAGCTATGTCCATGCACTTTCCAGCAACCCACAAGAAGAAAAGGTATGCCATCAAAGGTGCATCCCAGAACCGAAGAGTGGAGAGAGAATAACCCCAAAGAGGAATGTGGATTCAAATCATGGATATTACAGCAAATACAAACAAGCATTCCATCAAAGCCCATCTCAAATCCAAATAATGAAGCTGGAGTAATTCCAAGGAAGGAAATTGACTCAAACGTGGCTACTACAACAGGTACAAAACTATCTTTCTTGGACATTGTTTTCATTGTAAAAACTTTGGTCATCAAGCCAGACATTGCATGGATTGCAAGAGTGAAACACCAAAGCTAAAGGATAAAATATTTAAACCATATGCTCCCAAAAGGCAGGGACAAATAAAAAACTTCAATTCGTTTGATCCCTTGACCAAATTTGATCTGATCTGCTCATTATGCTACAATAATGGACACTATGAACAAAACTTCCCACTCAAAGGAGGAAAAACAAGTAGTGAGAATCCCAACATGGATAAATGTGGCCTAGCTCTATATGCTCAAAATAATGAAAATCATTGGTTTGTGGATAGTGGGTGCTCCAGACACATGATAGGAGACAAAAGGAAGTTTGTCTCATTGAGAAAAAAGGAAGGAAATGTGTCCTTTAGAAGTGGATCTGGCAGAATTGCAAGAAAAGGAACTGTTACCCTCATCAATGGAAGAGGAAACGTTCAAGATGCTCTGCTAGTAGACGGGCTCAAACACAATCTCCTGAGTGTTAGCCAAATCTGTGATTAAGGACATAAGGTTGTCTTTAGCACCAAAAACTGTGAAATAAGGAACTCTTCCTTAGGGGAACTTGTGGTGAAAGGGGTTAGAACACCAGACAACATTTACATTCTGAACAAGATTCAAGAAAATAAATGCTACCTGAGTCAGACAGATGAAAGTTGGTTGTGGCACAAGCGACTTGGACATACAAGCTTCAAAAATTTGATCAATATCAGCAAGATTAAAGTTGTACGAGACATCCCAAGGCTATTCAAACCAAATCAAGGAGTATGTGGTCCATGTCAACATGGAAAACAAACCAGAACCAGCCACAAGACCAAGGAGCTCTCTACATCAAAGCCCTTGGAGATCATCCATGCTGATTTGTGTGGACCAATTAGAATTCAGGCACTCCAAGGAGAAAGAACACCTCAGCAAAATGGGGTAGTTGAAAGAAGAAACCGAATAGTCCAAGAAATGGCAAGAACAATGTTATTAGCAGTAGACTTGCAGCCAAAATTTTGGAGAGAAGTAGTCAGGATAGATGTCTATACCTTGAATCGAACTCAATTAAGACCAAATTGTGAAAAAAACTCCTTATGAGTTATGGAAAGGAAGACCTGCTTCAGTAAAGTACTTCAAGATCTTTGGAAGCAAGTGCTTGATAAAAATCAATGATGGTTCACCATGAAAGTTTGATTCTCGGGTTGATGAAGGGATATTCCTTGGATACTCTACATGCCGGAGCAAAGCTTACAAGTGCTACAATTTTCCATTGAGGAAAATAGTGGAAAGCATTGACGTAAAGGTTGATGAAGATCTTCCAGAAAAAGAAATTGAAGAACATGAAGATGATCTTCTCATTGAAGAAGAAGAACCTAAAAAAGAGGAAAAAGAACCACCTCATACCCCTTCAAAGATGAATTTTATCCAGAAATATCATCCATAAGAGCAGATTATTGGCAATAGAGATGAAGGGATGAAAACCCGAAGAAGGATGACAATTACACCAAATAGAAACGTTATTGCTCTTCTATCCATGATAGAACCAGAAACATTTGCACAAGCAAGTAAGGGTCCTCATTGGGTAAAAGCCATGGAAGAAGAAATGTCCCAAATTGAGAAGAATGAGACATGGGAGCTGGTACCTCTTCCAAAGGAGAAAAACATAATAGGAACCAAGTGGGTATTCAAAAATAAAATGAATGAAGAAGGACAAGTTATCAAAAGCAAGGCAAGGCTTGTCTGCAAAGGCTATTCAAAAATTGAAGGAATTGACTTTGAAGAAACATTTGCACCAGTAGCTTGTATGGAAGTTGCCAGGATGTTCTTGGCATTTGCTTACTCAAAAGGATTCAAAATATATCAAATGGACGTAAAATCAACATTTCTGAATGGGGAACTCAAGGAAGAAGTCTACATGGAGCAACCAGAAGGATTTGGTCTGATGGAATAAAGAAACTGTAAGCTGAGAAAGGCATTATATGGATTGAAACAAGCACCCAGAGCTTGGTATGAAATATTGGATCACTATCTACAACAAAAAGGCTTCAAGAAGGGAGTGGTAGGAAGTAATCTCTACATAAAGACGGATGAAGGTAAGTTGCTAGTCACAATTGTTTATGTTGATGATCTGATTTTTGCTAGCAATAATGATGAAATGAGCCATGAATTTTCTCAAAACATGTCAAGAGAATTCAAGATGCCAATGATAGGAGAGTTATCTCACTTCCTCGGACTTCAAGTATCTCAAACCAGAGCAAGATTGTTTATATCTCAAGCCAAATATATAAAAGACATGCTTAAAAGATATGGAATGGAGGACTGTGCACCCATGAGCACACATATGACCACAAACTGCAAATTGAGCAAAGATGATGACTCCCCTCCAGTAGATGCAACTCATTACAGGTCAATAATTGGAGCCCTTATGTCCTTAACTGCTACAAGACCCGATATAATGCAGGCAATAGGAATGGTAGGAAGATTTCAATCAACTCCCAAACAATCCCATCTGTTAGCTGTAAAAAGAATTCTCAGGTACCTGAAAGGAACTCCTGATTATGGTCTTTGGTACCCTAAGAGCTCAACTTTGACTGTAGCTGCATACACCGATGCTGGTTGGGCCAGAAGTGTAGATGATAAAAAAAGTATGAGTGGAAATGCATTCTTTCTGGGAGACTGTTTAGTAGCTTGGCTCAGCAAAAAATAGACATCCATATCATTATCCACAACCGAAGCCGAGTATATAGCTACAACAAACTGTTGTACTCAAATACTACGGATGAAGGAAGCTCTAAAAGATGTCAACATAGGTATAGATCAACCGATTACCATCTATTGTGATAACACAAGTGCTATAAGTCTTAGCAAAAATCCAGTGATGCACTCAAAGACCAAACAAATACCAATCAAGTATCATTTCCTTCATGAACAAGTAGCTGAATAAAACATCATCTTGGAATATATCATTACTAAGGAGCAGATAGCTGATATTTTCACAAAACCTCTTCCTTGAGAAGCATTTAAACATCTTCGTCAACAAATGGGGGTTATTTCTGTAGCATCACTTAAGTTCATTCATAAAGATGTTGCAGGATAGGGGGAGCAGTTCTACAGGGGGAGAAATTCGACAGGGGGAGTCCGTATGCATTCCTTTGCCATTGATGTCAAAGGGGGAGAGAAGAAGAATATTTCCATCAATAACAAAGGGGGAGACCGTTGACATAGATTGTCATTGATGTCAATATGGCAATATTCGAGGAGCAAACAGAGCTATTGGAGGAGCCAAGAGGAGCAAACAGAGCCATTAAAGGAGCAAATAGAGCAAAAAGCAGACAAAGCCATTGGAGGAAGCAAACAGAGCCATTGGAGGAGCTAAGAGGAGTAGACAGAGCCACTAGAGGAGCAAACAGAGCAAAGAGTAGACAGAGCCATTGGAGGAAGCAAACAGAGCCATTAGAGCAATGGAGGAAGCAAACAGAGCTATTAGAGAGCAAAGGATGCATTTACACTATTGGGAGCTATCAGAGGCCAAAACCCATCTTTATATGCATTTAACACTATCAGCGGCAAAAACATATATATACGTGCATTTACACTATCGGAGGCAGAAAGACTTAGTTGGATTCCATATACACTATCGGGGGAAAAAAGACTTAGTTATATGAAAATACACTATTAGAGCAGAAAAGGCAAAATTTATATAAGTATCCACAAAATACACTATTAGAGGCGCAAACAGAGACCAAAACATATATATTGCAAATACACTATCGAAGGCGGAAAGCGGACTTGAAATTTTATGCACAGGAGCGTTGAGTCTTAGTGGGTCCGACACATAATATCACATCGCTATAAGTGAGTGGTCTACGTTAAGGTCTAGACCTGAACCTTTGAAATTTGAGATTGACAACATATATCATATTGACACTTCGGGTGCAGATAATCAGAGTGAGAGGAAGCTGAAGTAGAGGCAAGAGAGGCAGGAGAAGCAGGAGAACAGGAGTAAAGCTGAAGCTCAACAGGCTTGGGAGCAGAGAACTACAACAAAACAGTTGATACCAGATTTGGGTTGGAGCCCAAGAGGTTGGAGCCTTAGAATTGAACATGATTGAAATCCTTGGGAGTTGGTGCTCCTAAGTGCAGAACTATTGCAAGACAGAGTTGGTGCTCTGGAGGTTGGAGCCTCACTGAAGTCCAAGTTGGAGCTTGGCAACTAATTGCAACCAGTTATATATATATTGTATTTATTTCATTGCAATGTTTGTGTTAATAAAAGCTTTAATTCCAGCTATCTATTTCTGTGTTCCATACGTATATGTGTTTTTGGTAATAACAAGAACAATTAAAAAGAAATACTGATGCACCCCCCCTTAGTATTTCCAACAAGAATAAGGAAATTTGAAGGTTGTTAAGAAAAACTAGAAGAAACAGAGGCAACGTAGGTCCAGTAGGACAAAAAAGGGCCAAAGGTCCAACAGGACAGGAGGCATTCGAAGGAAGAGCATCTCTGCTGATCGTGTTACCCTGTGAAAGACTCAGACCTATGATGAATTAATCAGGTACACAATGTAGTTTGTAGAACAGTTCTGTGATGTAATAAATAAAGTTTTATCTGACATTGTTTGAAGGGAGAAGTAGCTAGCAGAGAAGCAGTGATGCTGAAGCATTTACTGTGACAGTGAGAACAGATGATTGAACATAAATTTGGTTCTTGTGCAGAGCTTAGTGCAGCTAATAGTAGACTCACTAAAGCTGTGTGGAGACATTATCAGAGATCATGAAGGCTATTGCAGACTCTGTGTGGATAGTATGAAGAGTTGTAAAGACTCTGTCATAAGAAGACTAGTTGTCATTGACGCTGTAGCATGGAGACTACAGTGAAGTTGTAAACAGACAGAACTCAGTAAAGAAGAGTTATGAGAGCAGAACATTACTATCAAACATGCCTTGATAAGATTGGGTCAGAGCCCTTGGGGTTGGTGCCTTAGAAGTTGGAAGGATTGGTGTCCTTGGGGTTGGTACCTCAAAAGTTGGAAGGATTGGTGTCCTTGGGATTGGTGCCTCAGAAATTGGAAGGATTGGTGTCTTTCAGGTTGGTGCCTCAGAACTGGAAGGATTGATGTCTTGGGAGTTGGTGCTCCTAATTCCAAGGTTGGTGCCTTGACAAAAATAGAGTTGGTGCTTTGGAGGTTGGAGCCTCACAAAAGTCCAAGTTGGTGCTTGGCAACTGATTGCAACCATTTATATATTGTATCTATTTTACTGCAAAGATTATATTAATAAAAGCATTTATTCTTGTTGTTCATCTTGTGTTCTGAATATAAATGTTTTAACTAGTAGAAAAAAAGAAACACGGATTCAACCCCCCTCTCAGTATTTCCAACAGTGCTTGCTTTTCCAGATTGACCTTGCTTTCTGATTTCTTGTTGAAGAGTTTGTTGCCTCTTCTTTATTACCATCTTGCTGCTATGTTTTGGAAGAAGGTCCAAATCGCGCAATCACAACTTTGACTTTATAAATCCATGCTCTCTTGCCTTCATCTCGAGAAAAGAACTCAAAAAAGTTAAAAGAAAACTTAATTTTTTTTAACACAAACAAAAGAAAAATCCCAACATGGGATATTTTGCAATCCAGATTTAAACAGGGACCAGGGAGATGTACCCTATGCAAATCCAATTTAGAGACTATAAGACATTTGTTTTTAGAATGCCCTACTGTCAAAAAGATATGGGAGGAGGTCCGAAAACTTATCCAAAAACCATTGAATTGGGAAGGGAAAAGCCTATCCGAGGTATGGGAAAAGTGGTGGCGACAATATCCAGGAGGAAATTTACGGAACCTTCCTCCCATCATTTGCTGGGGAGTCTGGATTGCAAGGAATAGGTCCATCTTTTCGGAAAAGGAAACTTTTGCTGAAGTAATCACGCTTCAATGTACTACGATCCTTTCAAATATCCCAAAATCAGAGGAGGAAAGGAATCCCAAATTGATTAGAGAAGAACAAATAAAAGCAGGAGTTCCATGGGCCTATTTTGATGGGGCTTCACAAAACAATCTAGCAGGAGCAGGGATGATCATTCATATTAATGAGAAACAGATTTTAAAAGCTTCAGTAGGCCTAGGCACCGGATCCAACAATTTTGCTAAAATGCCCGCCTTAAAGTTACTTCTATGCCGACTTATCCATAGGAACATCTTCATAGTTCAGATATTTGGGGATTCTTTAAATGTTGTAAAATGGGTTAACGGTCAAAGTAGATGTCAAAATTATATGCTGAGACCTTTATTAGAAGAAATTCAAAATCTAAAGACTTCATTTAATGTTTTTTCACTCTGCCATATATATAGGGAACGGAACGAATCAACAGACAAGCTTTCTAAGGAAGGTTTACAGCAAAATATGGGCAGTTGGAGAATAGCAGAAGAAGATTATGGACAGATCCGTGTGTCGAATCAGCCTCCCTATGCATAATCTTGGGTTTTTGTCTGATGTTTTTATAAATATTATCAAAACTATTGTAACCGGTTGTGAGTACAATGCCTTTTGGCAAACAGTTGATATATCTCTTTTTTGACTTTCATGGTTTCTATTTCCTTATATGGGTTGTTTTCCTCAATGAGGAGACCCAAGAATAGAAGCGTGTTTTGATACTTCTCTGGTAATGCTTGACATGGGATGACTTTAGTGAAAATCTAGAAATGTGAACTGAAATCTTTCAGCACAGGCATCCAGAGCTTTTTTCTCTCAGCTTTTAGTACAGAAAAGGGAGCCTTTTCTGGGTAGCTTTATGATTGGATCATACAACAAATAGAATGCATATACTCTGTAACTTTTTATCGATTTATAAAAAGTTCGATTTTTTTCCTTGGAAAAAAATAAACACAAACTAAGAAATTTTAATTTAACAAACTTTACGATAGTAAAATTTTAATAAACCTTTCCAATTTCAAATGCAAGAGCCTATTTGACTTTGACTAAATTCAAGTGTTTAAAATTATATTTAGAAATCAACGTATAAAACATTTAATGTTTTAGCCATTAAACTAAAAAGAAAAAATCAATTGAACCCAATATAATGTTAATTCCTTATAATTTTATAATTATAATTCAATAACATAGATTCAATCATACATACAAAGAATTTTACAAATTCCAAACAAAATTCAAATAAATAAAACGTAAGAAAAAATATTAATAATTAAATGTACCAAGTAATGGTTGTTGACTTTAACTATAAAAAAGAAAAGAAATGCATGAAGAATTATGAAAGAGAAAAAACCCTTTAAAGGAATTAGAATCTCATAATATACTAAAGATAATTATTATATGGGAAAGCAAATAACAAAAGTAAATATAATATGAGGAATACAATGTTGACTCATCAAAAGAAAAACATGCAATATGTAAATAGGAATTGAATGTAGCTATAAAGGGCAGTACTAATATTACATTCTGATACAGTAAATAAACTGAAAGGCTATTACATAGTTTATTGTAGTTTATTGTGCAAGTAGCAGCCGCAAATTTAGCCTCACTAAAAACAAAAAGGAAGATAGTAGTAGTTGTTAAGACAAACAAGGGCAACTGCGTAGTAGCAGTCCCTGCCTATCTTGATCAACATGCAAAAAAACACGTGTTGCAAAAATTCCGGCGCAGGACAGGGAGTTCAGCGGCGAAAATTCCGGTGCAAGACAGGGACTTCAGCGACCGAGGCACTGTATCCACCTCCATATGCTATAAACCATTCCCATTTCACACACAAAGATTAATATATGTTGGGTATTTTTGCTTTGTTTGTGATGGGAAAATACCAAAACCACAAAATATAAAACACAGAGGCTATGCTCTGTTTCTTTTGCTCCAGGATCTTTTACACAGAGAAGTCTTTAAAAATAATTACACAGGACAGAGTATTTCACCACCATAAAAATGATTTCTATTCATTAAAACAAAATGACTGAGACATATTCATCCTCTTTCACTCAGAGGGATTCACCAAAACATTTACACAAAAGTTACTATGCCTCCTATGAAATTTTACACCACTGTGTGCAAATATTTCATTTACATTCACTGCTGTGTGAAAACAAAACTTACAGGGAGTTACAGATTTACCTTTTCACTGCTGTGAAACAATACATGGTTTGAACAAAACTATCCACTGGTTTCATTTACTTCTCCTCCTCCTACTCCTGCACTGCTGTGCAATTTTTACTTCTTACATTACAAGCAAAATTACTCTGCTGCATAAAACCCCTTTTACATTACAGACCCAAAAATATTTATGCACTTCTGTGCATTCCTCCCCTGCAATACAAAATTAATCTCAATGTTTTACATTCTCTGCTGCGAATCCAATTTTTCTATCTCACCGTGTGAGATTCACGTTTTGGTGCTTTTGGGCTCTTCTCCATTTCGCGCTGCAGGGTCGCGCTATTTTTCATGTGCAAAAACCCACGATACAATCCGCTATTTTTCATGTGCAAAAACCCACGATACAATCCCCGTGCGTTTTTTTTTTTTGTTTTACATAACAAAAAGGTCAACGCTATATTAAAACATATATCAAACAGAAAATAAAAAAAACTTACGCCCATGCACCATATTAACTTCGCCGTATGTAATATTAAAAATTTTACCAAAACAATGTCAGCAATTAATCATAAGGTGTGGGCAGTAACGTATGGTCCACGAGCTGTATTAATTTTTTGATCAGGTCCCCGTACGTACTATGAACGGATTAAACCGCGGAGAACTTCCCCTTCAATCGGACGGCGGAGAGCAAGCATCATCAATCGAACGGATATCGGACAGGATGAGTTGACCGTGTGATACCTTCCGATGGAGGTCAGGTGCTTACGTCATGGGTGGACAGTTGTCAGCATCGGAGCACCATGTCCGGAAACCACTTTATGTCGAAGAGTGGTGCGATATCATGCTGGCGGTTTAGGTTTGCTGTGGTGGTTTTCTGCGTGCGTTGACTGCTGACCGTGCGGTGAAATTATATTTTCAACACTCCCCTTTAATTTCACCTGCTGGGCATTCGGTCATACCCAGA
>APFE031212214.1:0-55841 GCA_000404065.3 Pinus taeda | reverse complement strand
CGCCTTAGAATTCAGCCTCTTCGAGGGGGCTACCTCCTTTACATTACATAAATGAACAATTCTTGGATGATACAAATAACAAGGCCTCCTTTCTATATATAGGAGTCTAAGGGGTCATAATATAATCAGAGCTGACATAACAATAATAATGTAAGGGCACAATAATAACAAAAGTGGGCTTCTATGGGGCACAATAATAAAAATATGGGAACTACATGGGCACAACAATATAATAAGGGGGTTGCACTAATAAAAATAAGGGGTTACACTAGTCGTATAGGGACTTAGCATGCCCCTCTCCTTCAAAAAGTGTTGTCCTCAATGCTTGAGTAGATCTTGATGCTTCTGTATAAAATTATTGTCCTGACATGTGGAATCTTCAGCATGTAAGTTCTTCCACTTGATGAGATACTCTAAAATTGATGGATTTTGTAGCTGCTAGGTTCTTGTTTTTGTGATTGCTCCACGTTCCAATATGATTTTTCCTTCCACGTTAGGTTCTGGTAATATTGTTTGAATTTGGATCTTCTGAAACTTTTGAATGAGTGGCCATAGTCCTTTGTCATTCTTCCATTCATCCCTTGCTTCATTTATCCAATCTGGTTGGATAATAGAAATAGCACAAAACAATGTTTCTAAATCCTCACCCTTTCTTGAGATTGCATCTGCAACAACATTTTTATTCCCTTTTTTGTAGATGACTTCAAAGTCATAACTCAACACATTTGTGACCCATTTTATTTTTCTCTTTTAAAGATAATATTTTTTCTAAAAGGTATTTAAGACTATCATGATCCATTTTTATCTTGAAGTGTCTTCCCATTAGGTAAGGTCGCCATTTCCTAAGTGCATGTAGTGTTGCCAACATTTCCTTTTCATAAATAGCTTTCTTGAGATGTAGCCGTAAAAATACCTAATCACCTACATCAAAACTTCTTTCACTGCGATGTTGATCTGCCCATTGTTTCATTCGATTCTGCACCAAAGTGGCGTTATCCTTTAAAAGTTGGAGAACTTGTTGTTAATGCTCAATGTGATATTTAATTGCTTGAATATTTTTCTTCTTGATATGACCTTCTATCTTGAGAGTTTGAGGAGTGGTAATTTCTTCCAATGCATTAAAATATATGGTCAGATTCGTTTCTTGATGCTCGATCTGATCTTTCACTTCTTGAACATTTTTCTTCTTGATATGTCCTCTATTTTGATAGTTTGAGTGGTAATTCCAGCCAATGCATTGCAAGATATGGCCGAATTCATTTCTTCTTTCTCAATGTGTTCTTTCACTTCTTGAACCTTTTTCTTATTGATATGTCCTTCTATCTTGAGAGTTTGAGTGGTAATTTCTTCCAATGCATTACAAGATATTGTTGGATTCATTTCTTAATGTTTGATGTGATCTTTCACTTCTTGAACATTTTTGTTCTTGATATGTCCTTCTATATTGATATTTTGAGGTGTGGTAATTCTATCCAATGCATTACAATATATGGTCAGATTCATTTCTTCTTCCTCGATGTGATCTTTCACTTCTTGAACATTTTTCTTCTTGATATGTCCTTCTATCTTGAGAGTTTGAGGAGTGGTAATTCTTGCCATTGCTTTACAAGATATGGTCGGATTCATTTCTTCTTTCTCTGGGGTTGGTTCCTGTTGTATATCCCCTTCTTTTGATGCTTCTTGATCCTTTTCTTCCTCCTCTTCACAATCTATGTAAAATAATTTCTTCTTAGCACACTTATCAACTTTAGTTTATTTGCTATCACACATGTAACAAAGCCCTTTTTCTCTTTTTTCTTCTAATTGTCGTGGTGTAAACCTTGTACATTGTGGAAGGTTAGGAACAAAAAAATTTCCAGATTTATAGTTGTGCGTGGTAGGATTCCTTGTTTCCATAATTCTGCTTTCAATTTTTCTTTCCAACCTAAATTCCTTCTCCAATGAATCAGGATCCCAAAGACAAACCTCATGTTAAATGTTATCATTTAAATTCCCTATGAAGACATCAATCCTTTGCTTCTCTGGAATATAATTTACCCTTATATTCAACTTTTGGAAGTCCTCTATGTGCTCTTCCATTGAGCACTTTTGTTTCATATTTATCAATTGGATAAAGAAGGTGTTTTTCTTTGTATTCTCATAATGTGCTATCATTTCCTCCATGAAAATTGACCATGTGACAAGTAGTTTATGAGAAAAAGCCCTTTATACCATAAAAATTGACTTGGTTCTAAATAATTAGATGCAATACATTCCTTTTGTAACAGTGGTACACCATGTAGATCAAAATATTTCTCCATCTTTAGTATCCAATTTACCGGATCATTGCCATCAAACTTCCTCATATCACCTTTTCTTGATTCTAGGAGCTCAATCTTGAAACAACTATAACTCTGTAATTTCGGATCTTCCAGTTCTGAAAGAATGATCTTCAGTAGCCATCTACATCCTCTTTTCAATGCCATTGATCTTATCAAAATTGGATTCTCCAAGAAAGAGTTATGCACAATATCCCAACATGACCTGATTATATAGCTTTTCAGAAGAGCCAACTTGTATGAAGTGCCACATGTCACCATTTCGAACTTTGGATTTGAAAAAGATACACTGAAAACTATAGTCCATCATATTTTTGTAACTTCTTATGAAATGTCAATCTGATCCTCAGAGAAACAACTAGGACTATTTTCCCCAGGTCACCTGTTTAGGATATAATTCAGGTGTTTGCAAAAACCCTAATGTCCTCAGATCATATATTCGAAAATATAGCAAGACAAGATTTGAAATTTGGACCTGAGGTTTAGACCAATGTCTTCTCAAATGTTTCTTTTTTAGCTTCTAAAATTTTGCAAAAAAAACGTTATAGTGGAAATGCCACGATGACTTGTTTTGAGCAGCGAAACCCTATAATCCAAAGCTCTGATATCAAATGCTATGAAACAAGCTCACAAAAAGATAGAAAATATAGATCAATGCCTTAAAATTAAACCTCTTTAAGGGGAAACCTCCTTTACATTACATGAATGAACAATTCTTGGATGATACAAATGACAAGACCTCATTTCTATATATAGGAGTCTAAGGCGTCATCATATAATCAACGCCGACATAAAAATAATAATATAAGGGCACAATAATAACAACAGTGGGCTTCTATGAGGCATAATAATAATAGCATGGGGACTACATGGGCATAACAATATAATAAGGGGGTTGTTCTAATAACAATAAGGGGTTACACTAGTAGTATAGGGACCTAACAACAGAGTAGAAATTCATGGTATTAGAAGAGAAGTTAAGTTACGACCCATTACATCTCACCAATTAGGGAAAATTATGCGTAAAGGCTATCAAATTACGTAGTCAAGGTACGATACAATAACTTTAAAGATAAACTATCTAGTTTGGACAACATACCAGTTGTTCAAGAATTTAAGGATGTCTTTCTGGAAGACATTTCAGGATTGCCACCCAAAAGGAATCTCGATTTTACTATAATATTTATCCCTGGTGTTGCTTCAGTTTCCAAAGCTCCTTACAGAATGAGTTTTCCGGAGTTGATAGAGTTAAAAATGAATATTCAAGAACTATTGGAAAAGGGTTATATTAGACCTAGCGTATCGCCTTGGGGGGCGCCAGTTCTATTTGTGAGGAAAAAGGATGGTACTATTTGGTTATGCATAGATTATAGACAACTGAATAAATTAACCATAAAAAACAAGTACGCCTTACCTCGAATCAACAATCTATTCGATCACGTGAAGGGCGATGTGGTATTTTCAAAGATTGATTTACCATCTGGTTATGACGCGATTCGTATTAAATATGAGGATATATATGAAACAACGTTTAGAATACGTTATGGTCATTATGACTACATGGTCCTACCGTTCGAACTCACTAATGCCCTGGAAACATTTATGAATGGGATTTTTCACTCCTTTTTAGATAATTTTGTCCTTACTTTCATTGATGATATCTTGGTGTATTCCAAGAGTGTGGAATAACATAAAGAACACCTGGGAATAGTATTGTATACCTTAAGAGAAAACAAGCTCTACACCAAGTTTAGAAAATTCTACTTTTTCAAGGATCAAATTCATTATTTGGGATACATTATTTCCTCCATTGGCATAGCATTAGATCTAGAAAATATTGAGACTATCATGAACTGGCTTGTTCCAACAATTGTCGAGGATATACGCTCTTTTATGGGTCTTGTTGGATATTACAGATGATTTATAAAAGGATTCTCCAAAGTAACATATCCAATCACCTCTTTGCAGAAAAAGGGAACAAGTTTTAAATGGTCAAAGGATTGTCAAGAGAGGTTTGAAAGGTTGAAGCATTCCCTTACCACCGCACCTATGTTAAAAATTGCAAACCCATAGGAAGATTTTATTATCTATATTGATGCTTGTAAAGAAGGTGTGGGTGAAGTCTTATTGCCAAAAGATAAAGTGGTGTCTTACAAATCTCGTAAGTTAAAATATCATGAGTAGAAATATTTTGCTTATGACTTGGAACTAATTGTTGTTGCTCACGCCTTAAAGGTATGGAATCACTACTTGCTGGGGAAAAGATTCTTTCTTAGGACAAACCATAGTAGCTTAACGAACTTCCTTAGTCAACCCACCTTGAATGCACACCAAGCTAGATAGATTGCATTCTTAAGCGAATTTGATTTTGAAATTAAACCGCTAAAGGAAAGGGAAAACCAAGTAGAAAATGCATTGAGCAGGAAGTTGCATCATGTTTACGAAATTTAATTTAGTCAAGTGGAATTTAATTTTTCTAATCAAATTGGGGAAGAAATTAAGAGGGATCCAGAATATGAATATTTCTGGTAGCAAGCTAGAGTTGCACAACATTCTAGAAAACATGCTAAGTATAGTATTAACTCTGAAAATATGTTGATGTTTAGAGGTAGAATATATATTCCTAACCAGTTATCTGTGAAACAACTCGTATTGGATGAATTCCATAGGATTCCTTATGTATCTCACCTCGGCTATCAAAAATTATTTTCTACAATTAAGAAAGGCTATTACTGGCCTAGTATGAGGAAAGACATTGCGGAATACCTAGCCAAATGTTTGGAGTGTGATTAGGTTAAAACTGAGCATCAACATCCTGTTGGGATGTTACATCCCTTAGCTATCCCAGAATGGAAGTGGGACACCTTAACCGTGGATTTCATAACTGGTTTACCCCGACCAAAGAGGAAGAATTATTCCATTATGGTGGTGGTAGATAAATTGAGCAAAGCAACCCATTTTGTCCTTGTCAAATCCACTTATCAAACTAACTAGATAGAAGAAATATTCATGAGGGAAATTTTTAGGTTGCATGGGATGCCTTGCATCATAATCTCTAACCGTGATGTTAAGTTCACTTTTTCTTTCTAGAAAGCATTTTTCTCAGCTTTGGGCACTCAAATTCACTTTAGTATTGCCTATCATCCCCGGACTAATGGATAGATTGAACAAGTCAATCAAGTGGTAGAAGACATGTTGCATATGTATGCCATGCAACAACTTGGAAAGTGGGAGGAATATCTCTGCTTAGTAGAGTTTTCCTATAATAACGGAGATCACAAATCATTAAAAATGAGTCCCTTTGAGGTACTCTATGGGAGGAAGTGTACAGTCCTTGCAAATTGGAATAGTCCTGAGAATAAAATAATATAATTTAGGAATAGATATGTTGGAAGAAATGGAAAGAATAGTGAAAAAGGTCTGGAAAAGTTTGAAGGCTGCACCTGATAGGAAAAAGGCTTATTCTAATAAGCAAATAACCTACCGGGAATTCCAAGTAGGATATCATGTCTATGTGCGAATTAAACCCAAGAGACGTACTCTTAGATGGGGAAAGTGTGCCAAATTGGCTCCCTCATTATGTGGTCCCTTCCAAATCTTAGAGATGGTAGGACCGGCTGTATATCAACTCTCCTTAACCAGTCACATTCGAGTGCATAATGTATTTCATGTTTCCCTTTTAAAGAAGTATATATATGATCCTCGACACGTCATATATTAGCAATATATTAAGGTAAAGGAATATTGAAGTATATGTGTGTGTATAATTTTTTTTTATCTCTAGATATATATTTAGATGTGTCAAATTTATGACAATTAGATGATGGTAGGTCGAACTGGAAGGCGAATTCCTGGTAGAGCCCCCACGCATACTCAATCAGAGAGAAGTAATGTTGCAGAGGTGAGCTATCATCCAGGTTAAAGTGTAATGGAAGCAATTTATCACAGAGGAAGCCACTTGGGAGGATAAATATTTTATGTACGAGGCATACCTTAGACTATTCTAGGAGCACTTGGAAGATTAAACACCAAGAATGGTGTTCCACTTGAGGGGGGAAGATGTAACACCCCCAGATGTGGAAGTAAAACTTGAAATTACTGTTTAGTATTTAAATTTTAAATTTTTGTAATCACGAAAAGAAATAAGAAAAGAACAATTACAATAGTTAAATAATGAAGTTATTTTATGTAATTCTGGAAGTGATTAAGAGTCAGAACAAAATGAATATTTTAAGAGAATCTAAAGAAACTTTGGGAAAACAATTGGAGGTAGTTCTTATTCTGTTTCCTTTCTTCTAAGTTCTGGGGGATAAAAAGGGCTTCGGAGGGACAAATTGGGGGTTGGCCACTAAAAGGAGGAACCACCTAAAGAAGAAGGATATGTGAAAAATGTAGAAGTATTTCCAAAGCTGCTTGGATTGGTGGAAATTTCTCCAGTCATATTGATTTCTAAAATTTCCAGTCTAAACTGGGGTTTTAAGGTTTGGAAGTGTAACCTTCACAGGTTACATCTAGTTGTGCCACATTATTTGTAGGGGGATCTAGACATAATTTCCATTTCCATTGGTTGGGCAGACTGGTCTCATTCTGGTCTCGAACTCTTAATTATATGAGGAATATTAGATAAGTACATTGTTCACTAGTTTTGATGGTATAATAAAGCTATTAATAATGTTTGACCCTATGAATTTATTTATGAATCTTTAAATGGAAATTTAGCCAACAATAAAGGTTTAAGGGTTGGTACCGTCCATCGGTGTGTGTCTATGAATACATCAATCCTTGTTAAGAGGAAAGACTGTAGATAATGTTACTGATGACATAACACATAATTTGTTACTCTTGTTAAAATATTTTTGAGTATATTACGGTTGTTTAAGGAAATGTCAAATTAAAATATGACTAATCCTAATAATAACCATAGTAAAGGACTTTGCTAGAGTTAGGAGCTCTGAAAAAAAGAAAATTATTTCAGGTACAAGTATTATGTTTCCATTAGAGAAAATATTTTTCATTACATACAAGAAATTAAATGTAATCAAAATAAGAATGAAAACAAGCATGTAGACAAATACCATATTCAACGGTATGTATATTAACACTGGATATAACACTCAGAACAATAAGCCATTTATGTTCTTAAAAAAATACTAAAAGTGACAAACCCTCAAATCTGAGTAGTAAAAACCCAATGGGAATAAACTCCCAAGAGATTGTCAAGCAGATACATCTACAAAGAAAACATTAAACTGCACAGAACTGACAACTTGTTATGAAAACACTAACTGAGGAATTTGAACAAAATAGATATCTGTATTCTAAGTAGAATACCACTTGAAACTCCCAGGAATGTTCCCTAGTCTGGTCAAAAGAGAAAGGTAGGCAGGTCTCAACCTACCAGGATATCCATAAAAAAAACAGAACAAAAGGTGAATATCCATACCCGTTATCAGAGAAACTAATGGCAGAAATTGACACATAGGGTTATTTCCACCGTTGACCACTAGCTGAGACAAGAACTAGAAGAACAACAATTCTGGAAGGTAATTGGTTACCTTAAATGTTGGAACACCCGTGAGATGTCTCAAGCCCGAGATGTAGGTACCAATATAGGGTTAAACATCAGACTCAACTTTAACAACAAGGGGAGTATCGCCACCATCTCTAGCTAAGTAAGAAATAAAAAATCAAAATTTTGAAGGAAGTCGTTACAATATGCAAGAAAGGAAATTAAGACAATTCGTTTGGTTGCAACATAATGATAATTATGTGTCCATGAATTTACTAAGAAAATACTAGCATTAACCAGCAGCATAACTTCTTAAATTAAAAAAACAATTATACACATCCAAAAAAGTCCATGGCGAACAATAGTATTGGAAACTTAGAAATATCACGGTGAACATTTAAGTATGGATAGAAAGCATAAAAACCCTCAGCACAATCCGGCCAAGGACAACTCAGGTATAAACCCTCATCTGATACTATGAGCAAAGAGCAGAAGGAAAAAACAGATTATGAGAATTAACGAAATATAGTGTAAGAACTCGAGCATTCTCCCATAATCCAAACACGGGATCGTAATCCTCTGAGGGCCATCAATGAGTCGAAGTGCAACAAGGAAACAAAAAGGCTATGTGTTTGCCAACCTAGTAGTCTAGGAAAAATGTTGTTGGATAACTGTTAGAGCCGACGAACTTGGTGGTTGTCATGTTAACATGAAAATGAAAAAATTCTGTAGGTTAGGTTCCATAAGTATAACTCAACCACAGAAAAATGAAAGAAGTTGGTTAAAAAACTGTTAAAGGAAAATAAACGCAAAAATAATTCCATTACCTGTGCCGACGATGATTGAAGAAGCCACATGCAGTAAAATACTCTATGCAGTATTGCAATGTGGCACTTAAGTTGAATCCACAGTGGAAGGGAGTTGAGGGGCCGTGGTGTGTCAAGTTTGTAGAGCTCTTGCGCTCCTCCCACCGAAGGAATCGAACCATGGGACGAGGGTTGTAGAGCCAAGTTATACATTGGAGAGGAGGAAAAGTGAGCCCTGTGTGCAACAACCCAGCAAGTTGTTACCATAACTCTTTCGCAAACGATCCTAGCCATCAAATGAATGCAGGATGACACCATCATTGTATTACCGCCATGTGGCAGTAGGAGTGGTGCACACCTGGTGGTGAGCCTTGAAGTGCGAGTTCCACCCATCATGAGTTAAGAGTTTAATACTGTAATCACACTCGACTGTAAATGAATTAAAAATGCAACCATAACCATAGGTACATGAAACCCATTTGTTTCAGAATGTATTAAAGCTATGCTTCAACTTCAAATAATGTGTTGATTAAACTCAGTAGTAGTAAGTGAACCTTTCTTTTCATCCATGCCAGCTAACCATTCTGTGGCTATTAACATTCATTACAATTAATTAGTAAGTAAGCATGATCATTTTAAATGAACAAAAAGAGAATTGTTAGTGTATTGTTGAGTTAATTTGAACATGACACATATCATTTTGCTTATACCATTTACACTAATATGATGCATCCATTTGGTATCCCAATGGTAGACCGAAAACCTATTTTTTCTGGATCCATTCAATTTAGGACAGAATATCGTTTTACTCATGATACCATCAACATATGTTGTGATAAAGCCTTGGTCTACATCATTTTCTTTTCTTGACCATTTGTAGGGTTAAAAATTGGAGTCTTCCTTCCCTTTCGTTGGTTTGCTAGTTTTTCATAAATTACTATGGACCAACATAAAATTATATAAATGGAAATTAGAAGAACAAAATTTTATTTTATTTTTAAATGTTAAATGAAAATTGCTTCAAATTTTCTTAATATAAGAATAAATAATTCTTTATCATATTTTTTCTTTTCATTTTTCTATATATTAGGTCAAATAAATAAATAATATTAATCATTTTTTTCTATGACATAGTATTTAAAAGGTAAAGTGTTATTACTTTTTACAACATAATTTTATTAGTAGCAAGTATTGAACATCAAAATATTTTGTTGTGGGGAGTCTTTTTACTATTTACAGAGGAAAAACATTTCCAAGTCAAATTAGCTCCCATTATCTTGCTCTTTGGATTTAAAAATATTAGATACCAATGCTCCATGGCTCCACTTATAGATTTTCTTCCTTCCTACTCCACTTGCTTGTATTTACTTACTACTCCACGTGCTCACATTTTCTACTTGCTCATATTGTTTGCACTTGTGAATAATTTGCATGACTTATTTATGCATAATTAATATGAACACATAAAAGTAGACACTGGGCATAAAATTGATTTAATGTAGGCATGCTTTCTTATTCTCTGTGAAATAAGTAGTATTAATTCATTTTTGTTGACAAAAAATTATGTTATTTTGGCGCTCTTTTGCAAAATGATGCATCATAATGTATATGTGCACTAATCATTATGCATATAATTCTTATGACAAAATATTATTGTAAGTTATATTTCTTTTATGGAAAATTGTGTCGTTAAATGTTTTAAATAATATTTATTTTATTTGATTAGAGATTATAGAAATATCAACAAAATAATATTATATTTTGATTTATTTTGCAAAACTTATTGTAATTGTTTCAATGATTGGGCCACTTATTGAGTAAGAAAGGAAAATAGTTACATTAAGTTTGAGTAATGAAATCAATGAGATAAAAGAGTGAAAGTTCCTTTTGAATTCCCTCCCTATGAATTCTTTGTATATTGTAAGTCAATGGTCTAATTGAATTCTCTTTATGTGACTCATATATATTGAGTGTAACTAAATGGTTCTATTAAATTTCCTCCATATAATTCCTATATAGTTTGTAATATTCAACTATTTTTGAGTTTTGGTTTCTAAATCAGGTTCTTTATTTGAAGTCTACACAACTTAAACACAATAGAAGGTGTCATACATGAAATTTAAAATTATTTTCATTTCATTAAAAAAATAATTTAACTTATCAATATTGAAGAATTAAAATTAAATTAATCCTACAAATTGAAATTTAATCCCTCCCTTCAGTTCAATGTCTAATTAGCAAGATTATTTAAAATATAATTGAATACCAACTATTTTAACCTTTTGCAAGGCAAAACCATTTTTTTTTTTTTATCAAGTTGTCTGCAATCCTATGGGCTTGATTTGTGGCTTGCGAAACTGTGACCCAGGGGTGTCTAAGCTGTCAAAGTCACCCAAGGATCACACCAAGCCTGGGCCACACCATCCCTAAGCTGACTAGATTTAACATGTCTCCTCCCCCTAGCATGGGTGCAACAGCCTCCATGATGTTTGATCCTGGGTCAACTTGTTGATGAGGCCCATCCTCAACAGGTTGTGCTAGTGGGACTTGACATGAGAAAAAGCATTTCATTTACAAAAGATCACTTTAAAAACATGTAAACAAATAGGCTAGCATGGAAAATACAATGATTAATTAAGACACAAAACATATCATACTAGTTACACTACTTATAATAATAGTATGCATCATGTTTTATCATAATGGTAGAAAAACTAGTTTATGAGAGAAAATTCATTTATTTTGCCAACTTATCTTTAAAATATCATGTTGAAGCACCTTGGTCTACACTATCTTCATTTTCTCAACCATGGGAAAAATTATTCAATAATTTATGACAAAACTATAAATATTTCAACAAATTTTCAATGTGGATCCAATTACTAGTAATAAGTATAAGTTATGATGGAAATTTAAATACTTTCACATCAAATTTTTGGTCTCAAATTTATTTGAATTGTCCATAGTCACATTTGATAAGACATTTAAAATTAAAAACAAATATTCCATGCAATGTCAAATTGAAAGGCTTGAGTTTGGTCTATAAATACAATGATTGATGAACACAACATAGAATTATCAACATGTATAAAGAGCTTTACCATCTACATGAGTGGCAAGAGTTGCAGCCACTTGGTAAACAAATATATAGGGAAACCCTTGGAAGAGAAGACTAAATATTTTTATCTTCTTCAGTATTTAATTACCTCAATTTGTAGGCACCAACCCCCAAAATCAATTTGCAGACACCAACCTGCTAGAGGCACCAACCCTAAAGATATGAAAGCACCAAGTTATTGTAGGCTTCAACCTCGTGTATGCTTCAACCTGACGGAGGAACTCACCTCCAAAATCTACAAGCACCAACATGTTTTAGGCTCCAACGTAATTGAAGCACCAACCTTTGATGGAGCCACACACCTCCAAAATGTTCAAGCACCAACTTGTTGTAGGCTACAACATGATTGGGGAGCCAACCTCTGATGGAATCAGGGGAATTTTGAGGTAAAAAGTGGGTTTCAAACAAAAATGTAATAATGAAATTTAAAAAGTGGGTTTCAAACACAAATGCACTAATAAAATTATCTTTAAAATAACCTATAACATTCAAGATGATGATGTTATCCCCAAGGGTAAATATTTTGGAGGGAAATTCAGAATACCACTTCTTAAAATTGTAGTTTTAGTTGATATCACTTATGCTTACTCAATTGTCAAGTCTAGACACCCATTGAATATTGAATTAAATTCTCTATCCAATGAGTGCACACTCATCATGCTTCTAAGTAGACTCACATAGAAAAAAAATTGAAAATACATGAAAAAAGTATGCTAAGCATAGTTTTTCATGTATTTTTAATTTTTTTCGATGTGGGTCTACTCAAAGCTATGTAGATTTGATATGAATCTGATGAATACTTTAATTTTGCATTCAATGGGTATCTACACTTGACATTTGAGTAAACTTATAAGGAGATAAGGCAAAAATACAATTAAAAAGTAGTTCTATTTCTTTTTCTTTAAAAAATCATGCCTCTTCTTTTATTATTTTAACTATTATTTTATTGTTTTCATTAAGATGCCCTTTTTAGATTTATGAATTCCCCTAATTAGGCATTTTTTATGGTGCTGGAAATATACCAACAAATGGTGTCTTCCTGGTATGAAGTTCGTACTATACCTCACACTGTTTAGAGTAGGAGATGATTCCAAATAATAGGGTTGACCACCATTATTCTTAGGTATTTTCCTTGGATTCAATTATTAACATAAGATTTTATGTAAACAATATGTGAAACAAGCAAGTAACTTAAAACTGTGAGGCATACAATTGTAATTTATATAACATACTTTCACGGAAGGGAAAGAGAGAGTGAACTTCTAGAAGAAACATAATAGTACTATCCTAAAAGAGACACACAAGAGCATGGAAAGAATTAGTGATTAACCTGTAAAGAAGTTAACAAGATAACAATGATCATACAATCAAGTAACAATTTGCATTCAACAAGATGCATACCAAAGCCAACAAAATAGTTCATTATCATTAGTATATGTGAACTTAAACATACACCACAAACAATGAAATAATAGTCTTACAATCATTCATAACATATGCATGAAATTGAATTGATTTTGATAGCTTCATATATTAAGTGAAAGTCCCAAGTTACACATTTATTATGTTGCCAAATTAACCCCGATAGTGGAACATTAATTCACTATTTTCTCCTCCAAAGAATTATCTTCTCTCCTATCCCAAGCTATAGAAGCTAAGGTGAAAAGTCAAAAGTCCATTCCCTTGTGTTATAGGGGTGTATTTATAACAAATGAGGTGACTCCCCACCTCCCATGTGACTCTTGACCTCCCTCATGACTCTTGAGCTCCTACTATGACTTTTTGAATTCTTATGTGACCTTCGAGCTTCTACACGACTTTAAAACTTTCTAGTGACTTTTCACATTCCATGTGGGACCCTTGTGCTTCCACACATTTTACATTTTCTCATTTTTTGGAAATTAAATAATTACATTCCACAAGTGATGTTACAAAATATATTAACACATATTAATTTTGTGGTGACACTTTGACAAGCCATAAATTGGGAACAATGAAATCAGACTTCATTTCATCAATTCCAATCTCTTCTCTTTACTTCTATGACTTTAACTTCACCATGATAAATATCTGTTGGTACTACATCCGTACTTTCCAAAGGGTCTAGATAAGCACTGGAACCTTCGATGTCAACATGCATTTCCATCTCTTTATCTTGGTCCAAGGATGCTTCATGTCCTTCATGATGGTTCTTTCTTTTGCTTCTTCTTCAAAAGTACCTTCTTGTACCTTCTGCTTGATAACCTCCCTTGAGTAGCACCTTTCCATGTTGAGACGATAACACTTGCAAATGAATTCCACCCATGGGAATCCAACATCACTCCGAAAATGAGCTATTCTACCTGTAACTACCCTAGTTAAAATTCCATGTAATAAAGTTAATAAAGGCAAAATAAGACCAAGACCATGGGACACGTTTTCCAAGATGAATGTTGCAAAAAAACATAGTAATGTGGAAACACTCCTGATTAATAAATGGATAAAGAAATTGGCAAAGGAAATGGTAAAATTATTTAGAAAGGAAAAGTGGAATTTATTGGCATTTAGTTATGAAGATAATGGAAATTAGGAGAAAAGGAAGGTGAAAGGTCATAGGTTGCATGTGAGGAGGAAAATGAAGGAAAATGATGGAAAATGAAGAAAATAGAGGCCTCATTGATATAAAGGATTTTGACGATCAATTCAAAACTTTTTCCAGTTTTGTTTTTAGCGCTTTCATTATATTCTCTCTCTCTCATACTCTTGCACACTTAGAGTTTTATTGGAGAACACTTGGAGGATTTTGGGCATTCGTTGGATTTGGAGCAAGAAGGAAAAGGAAGAGTAGGAAAGTGTAAGAGCATAGTGGGATCATCAACTATAGAGGGTTTACTTTGCAGGTACTGAGTTGCATGTATGATTTCCTTGCAAGTTTTGGCATGCATGGTATATAAATGTGGTCATTTGGTTATGATTTGTTATTGGCATGGAGGATTGCCTGTATTGGTAGTGGCTTTTCCCAGCCTTTCCATTTCCTGGATAACCATGGTGTTGTGGTTTTTCCCCTTCTTTTTATTGGTGCTCATGTTCCCTGTGAATGTGGGTTGAGTTACTAGTTCCTAGGACCCTGGTTGGATAAATTATCTGGAAGCCCTATAGCATCTTGGGTTGAGTTACTAGTCTTGGAAGCCTTGGTTGAAAAAATGCATTGCATACCTTGGTGGGTTGAGTTATTTTTCTTGGAAGCCTTGGTTGGGAAAACGATATGGAGCCCAACTACATTTGTGGGTTGATTTACTAGACTTGGAAGCCAAGTTGGAACAAAATCTCTAGATCCCTGAATGACTTTAGTAGAGACCAATCTGTTGATGGTTAGTGATGTTTGACCATGAGGTGGAATCACTAGTTGAGGGTTGAGGTGAATTGGCCTTTGGAATATTTTTTTGGTTTTTATTTGTTTATTCCATGAGATCACACATTCATGCGTGGAATATGGTACCGGGTTGACTGATTGAAATAGATATTTGGTTTAGGCAAATTTATGGTCAGGTGGTACGTGGATGTCCCTGACTTGGTTTTTTTTATATATGATAATAAGAGCTCTTTTCCTCTTATATTTTATGGGTAAATGTACTTGTTATTATGTGGTTTTAATGCTTGTTCTACCATTGATATTTATCTATTTATAAGCATGGTTTATGACATATTTCAGTAATGACTCTCATAATGTTTTGGTTAGTAAATAAAATGTTAATGAATGCATGACCTAATGGATGATATTGTAGATATTGTGAGAGGACATTAGACATTCTTGACGATTCATAGATAAGTATCAGATCCCTATGTTCAAATGTATATTTATGACCTATACATTCCATGTTCATGCTGTTCAAGTTGTCGTCTAAGATTTGTGTGGAAGGCTTTGTCCATGTGTCATTCATGGTTTTGGAAAGTTTCATTAAGTTCTAGGCAAGGGTATGGATCCTAGCCTAAACAAGTGGATTAAATCTCATGACTATAGGCACAGAACTAGGTGAAAAGGATTGTATTCTCTCCGTTGTAAGAAACATGTATGTGACTAGAGGGTTACAGTGGAATTCCACTAGTATTGTGTCAACATCTAGGAGGTGAAGGCACTAAACGAAAGTTTTATCTTATGGATTGGGCACCTGGAAAGGTGGTTTATCCCTTGGGGATATTGTATCACTTGAGGGATGTCATTAAGGTTTTTATCTTGTTGATTCCACTTCCTTAAGGTGATCTAGGAGGTTGAATCATATCATAGTAACTATTCATCACATGTTTACCTTGACAGCCCGATAACTTAGGTAAATTTGGGAGGAGGGTGGTACTCTACCTTTGCTTGCTCATGGAAGATGTTAACTATGATAGAATAACATGTAGGGGTTTTGAGAGAGAGAGACTAGGAAATGTGCAGTTGAGAACAATAGTGACAAAAGGATGACCATGTTGTCCACTAAAATTTTGAAATGTATAATAAATAGAGGTTTCTCAAGGATGCGTAGTGTGTAGTGCTAAAGGGAGAGGAGATGAGAATTGTATAGTTGAGCTTCATAGGGATTGAGCAATGACCTAACTATCTAGTGAAACTGCATAGTGCACTGTAAAAGGAAAGATAGGAAAAGGTAGTGTGCAGTGAGCAGTTTCAGTTAGTAGGATGGACAACTCTAGCCACTGTAATTGCATAGTGCACAATGATTTAGGATTAGACTCCAAGGAATTTACAATTGAGGGTTGTAGTGACCTAGATGTGGACCTACTATCCACTAGAATTATACAATTCATAGTAAGAGGCTCAATTTGTGAAGGGATTGCGTAGTTAATTGTTGTAAGCAGTAGAAGGCTATATCACTGTACCTTGAGGAGGTTCACTTTACCATGAAGGTGAGAGAGATTTTGTATCACAAATTTCTCTTCAGAAATCGGTAAGAGAAGGCTCCACTATCCTCTGGAGTTGCACCATATGCACAATTTTCAAGGGTAAGTAGGAAGAGACTGAGGGGTTCTAGTTCAATATTGTGTAATGTGCTTGTGGAAGAGGATTTCTTAGTATAACAATGTACAGTAGTAAGAAGTAAGGGATTCATCCTGTTCAGATAAGAATGTGCAATTTTCTCATACAATAGCTGGGAGTTTAGGTATGAAAAGTGTGAAGAGAAGGGAAATCCCAAAAATGGTGAAGTTTTGGATCAATGTTGAACCACCCATCCTGCATTTAATCAACTCCACAATCTTGCTAAGATAAACATGATACGAGTGTCACCATGATATCACCTAACCTTCCAGTTCTAGTTAAGTAAGTGAAGCCTACAAACAAACATCCTACAGGGACTACAGATCAACCAGGAGCTGAGGAAACACCCCAGGTGGTTAATCCCCAAACTAGAACCTCATTTCACTAGGTTAGACTGATAATCACACCCTTAAAACTAATTACATGTAGTTATGAGGCTATAACCACACTCACATGCTTGCCTCCATGTAGTTATGGCCCAACAACTCCAATTTTGTGTCTATGATTCCAGGATCTAAGCCACCTATTAATCTAGTATCCAAACCATTGTCCATAACTACCTATAACTTTCCAAAACCATAAATAAGATGCTAACAACACTATGTTTTTAGAAATTTAACAAGAACTTGACCTAACCATGCCTATCCATCAGAGAAATTTTGTCAAACACATGGAAACTATAGAACCTACAGGTCATGAATGCATATCTGATCATAAGAGTCTAAAATTCATCTCAAAATCATCAAGAAGGTCTAATTCCCTCTCATGGCAGCTTCTATAGCACTTGTTAGCCCATGTATTCATCAACTACTTATTAGCATATCAAATCATAACAAGATCCATAGAAAGTATACATCATCTAACTAACATATAACCAACAAATAAGAAACATAGAAGCAATGGAAACTTAGCCATAAGATAACCATCATAATCAAAACATATCCTCATAGATCACAATAAGAAAATATCTCATATTAACATATGGAAATTCCAAGCAAGTCAAGGACTTCCACATACCACCTGACCATAGATTGGGCCGAACGAAATCGCTCTTTTAGCTAATCACCCCCATGCTATATTCCAAGCATGAATGTGGGATCTCATAGAATAAACCAAGACAAAACCAACTAGCGCTTCTAGAAACCAAACTACCTAAACACTCAACCACGATGATTCCACCTCTATGTTCTGGACATCAATAACATCAAGCAAATTGGTCTCTACCCAAGCTGTCCAGGGCTCCATGAACTAGTAACTCAATCCACATCCTTCCAGGTATCTAGAGTGTTTTTACAACCTAGCTCCAAGGACTAATAACTCAACCCATCAAGGTATCCAGAGCATTTGTCCCAACCTAGAAACCAAGACTAGTAACTCAACCCAGGTTGTTGTAGGGCTTCAAGAGTGTTTGTTCCAACCCAAAAGAATTAGGAGCCTGAGAACCAATCAGAAAAATGAGAGGAAAAACCCACAACACCATTGTTATCTAGGAAATGGAAAGGAAAGGCTAAAACTATTGTCACTCAGGTGAAAACTCCATGCCAATGACAACACATAACCAGAGATTCACATGCATACACCATGTATCCATAAATCAACAAGGAAATCACACATGAAACCAATTACCTGTTAAGCAATCTAGTTGTAGTTGTTGATCCAACTGTTCCTTTTCACTTTCCTTGTTTCCTTTTCCTTCTTGATCCAATCCAAGTGAATACTAGAGTGATCCACACATGATCTAAGAATTCTCTAAGATTTCTCTAAGTGTACAGGAGTGTGATAGAACAAAGAAAATTTGAAAAAAGACTATGAATTAATCCTCAGAAGCCATTTTATTGTTGAGTCCTCTATTTTATTAATTTTCTTTCATTTTCCTCTAATTTCCCTAGCATGAAAATCTATGTCTCCTGGCCTTACTTTTATCCTATATTCCTTTATTTTCATAATTAAATGTCAATTATTGCCTCTTTGACTTTGAAAATTTCCTTAGCCATAAATAAACTAAAAGTGATCCCTGCTACAATGTCTTCCCACCATTCAACTTGGAATATGTGTCCCATGACCTTGGTATTATTTTATTTACATAGAAAATAAACCATGGGTTATTACAAACCCATCCCCACTGGGGGAACAACATCCATGGTGTTCAATGATGCTTATAACTAGCAAAACATACTTCCTATGGAGCTTTATAACAGAGCTTGTTGCAGTGTTTACAACATATCAACTAATGAAAATGTGACAATTATACTATTTACTAGAGATTTATAATATCGGTCATTATAGTATTTACAATAACAACCACATACATAATCATACATATTTTCTTCAACTAGCAAATAATCATACTATATATGGGGCTTTATAAATGCAGCTCAATACTGTAATTACAATAATATACTGATCCAGGTGGATATTGGTGGCCACCTGCCAAATCCACTTGGACACCCACCATTGTTTCTTTCAGCTCTTCAGTTTCCTAAGTTGTAGCACAATTTACTATTTTAGCAGTTTTTCATGTCTTGAACTTCCGGAGCCATTTTGAGGCCCTAAACGATGTTTTTTTGGGAAATCTGGGGGCAACATGGGTCCATGGACCGATGTTGTCCTTCCCAAAGTAGCAGTTCTCGGATAGATCTTTCTAACGAGCTATTGTACGCATCAAACAGAGATCGTATGCCAAAGTTACGACCCGGGGAAGTTGATGTACCAATTTACCAAAACGGGGCCCACAATTTGGCGTTTCATCTTCTAGGGTTAGGTTTTGGAATGTTAAGGGTTTCCCATTGTTTCTCAACAATAAATAGGCCTTTGAGCCTCATTGTAACACAGTTCGGAGGCATGTAGCCGCCACATCTCTTCTCAGAGATAAGACCATCGTCGTGATGGTTTTTTCACTCTATTTGTAAGCATATTTCAGTATTTTCCATTAATGAAATGAAGTATTATTTCCGCTGCATCTTTGTGTATATGGTTATCTCTGTATTTTGTTGTGTTCCTGTTTAAATCCGGATCATATACACATATACACATATGCACATTTTCTCAACCACCAAATAAGAGGATATGATGCCTGCATCAGCAACACGGGAATCCAGAGGCTCACACCTCCACCTTCAAAGGTAGTACCAGTATTCACCTTCTTATAGAAAGTCTAGAATCCACTTCCAAAATAAAAATTTGCATCCAAATTCTAACACTACAATCCTTGTGATACTTGTCCTCTCAGGGAACAATTATCAACTCATTTTTCTAGGGAACACTCCCAATGTGCTTTTGACCCCATTTGGAAATGCTAATGAACAAAATAATTTTTTTCCCTGGCCTTCCCTTCTTCGCTACATAGTCTCTCGGGAAATTTGGTCACCCCCTTCCTTGTAGACATACACCTTTCATGTTCCGCTAACATCCCCTTCTCTGCTACACATTCTGTTGAGTGATCCATCCCTTGGTAAGGTTTCCTTGCATCAGAAGTCCAAAAACAAGGTATATCCCTACCCCAAAACCATCATGTTTGTTATAGCATGCTCATGGTAGTCAATGGTCACTATTCGATACTAGTGTCCCACAATGACCCTACTCTTGAATGCTTTCCTATCATACTGTTGCATGTTCCAAACCCTTTTACTTGTGCTAATTCTATGGAAGCCAATTCCAACCACCCAAATTGGGCATATTCAACGACCAAAACCTAGGCATTTTCGATCCTTTCCTATACCAAGCACATAATTGCCATTAGATTAAAAAAAAAATTGAAATAAATTTAAATCATACCTCATTGGTAGATCGTCAATAAGGTACACCTACAATTTTTTTTACTTCCTATCACAACAAGTTAAATTAGCTCTTTGATCTAATCATCATGTATAAACATATCACATCCAATTAGCTTAAAATTCAACCATCGTTAAATCAAAATCATAGATCAAATGCATAATAAAAAATGAAATAAAATATTGATACTTATCCTTTGAATAATTATTTCCTTGTGTCTTTATTCTTTATCCTTTCCATACACACACCAAATCAATTGCTAAACCTAGCAAGCACCGAGTGCCTTCTCACATACACGTACACAAATTGTACATCGCAACACATACAACCACATACAGCATACCACAGAATATATACAACACAACACATACACCTGCACCCAGTGTACAACACAATACATACACCTACACTTGATGTACAACACAATACATATACATACACAAAGTACAAGAAAATGAATAGACATGTCACGATACAACAACTATACAATACATGTAACACAATAATACATGTACACAACACAATATGTATGACATGTACAACATGTACACAACAACATTTGTACCACATTCTCAGGCCAGGAGGTAACTCCTCGAAGCGAGTTTTGTTTTTTCATTAAGATTGATCATAGATATATACATGGAGGGAGAGACTCTCGGCTTTCATCTCTTAGTGTCTCTTCATCTTATAATTCTTCTTATTTGTATTTACAATAATTATGGTTTTTACCTAATCCCAAAGATTAGGTGTCCACATTCCACCCCTTAATCTGAAGGGATGTTGGTGAGTCCAAGCATCATTCTGAATCTTTCGAAATTTTCTCTTCCAAATGATTTGGTGAAGATGTCTGCAATCAACTCATTTGTTGAACAATTGCATAGGTGGATTGTCTTGACCTCAAAATTATTTCGAATTAAATGGTATTTTGTATTGATGTGCTTCATTCGATCATGGAACTTTGGTTTCTTGGCCAAATTTAATGTAGAAGTATTGTCAATCATGAGAGGCATTGAATGCACTTGTTTCTTCTGCAAATATTCCATAATTTTTTTGAGACACACAATTTCCTTTATTCCTTCAGCTTCTACCACACATTTTTCATTAGTTGTGGAATCCACTGGAACTTATTTTTTGCAAGACCTCCAAGAGACGTTCCTGATCCAAGACTCATAACATAACCTAAAGTAGATACACCAGTTTCTTTATCTCCATCGAAGTCTAAATTAGAGTATCCAATCAAGCTGAAGTCGCCCACATGTGTATACTTAATTCCAATGTCTTGATTTCCTTTCAAGTTTTTTAGAATTATTTTTGCACCAGACCAATATCCCTCACAAGGCTCTTGCATAAACCTAGAGAGGATTCCAATAACGTAAAACAAGTACAAAATTAAGATAACATAGATTTTATTAATCATAGGCAAATCTGACCAAATACGAGACTTCCAGGAACCACACCACCATACACATGGCTGAACCAAATCTCTCTTTCAGCCAATCAACCCTCTGCTATATTCCAAGCATGAATGTGGGATCTCATAGAACAACCAGTCCAAAAACAACCAATGGAATTAGGAAGGTTAAACCACCTCCACCCTCATTAAACCATGATCACACCAAAATCGGTGCTCCAATCACAACCAAACTGAACATGGAATGCCATATGGAATCCATCACTATCCTTGAAGAATTTTCCATCTCCTTGTCTTTATGCTTTTATCACAATCCAATCCCAGATCACTAGGCCCTAAACTGAGACTAGTCTCTTAAGATTTACCATAATCCAAACTAGGATTACTAGGCCCTAAACCGAGACTTCTCCCTCAGGCTTTACCGTGTATCCATCCAAAACCAACCAAGGGATTCATAGGCCTTTGGGAAGTGAAACTTGAGCCCACCTCCTCTTTGGATTTCGAAATCCATCCAACAAACCAAATCTAAAAATTGAGATAAACACCCCAACATACCATGTCATCTAGAAAAAGGCAAGACTAGGCTAAAAACCACTTTCATAACTCAACAAAACCATGTCATTGATAACAAGAGAACCATACACCAACATGCAAATCCATGCATGTCCAAACCAACTAAGAAATCACACATGCAAAAGATTACCTACAAGTATTCCTATTGAAGCTTCTTGATCCTGCTCTTCTTCCTTGATCCTTTATTTCGTTTCCTTTCCTTTCTTTTCCTTCCTTGATCCAAATATAAAGTGCTCCAAGAAAACTCTATGACCAAGAGTGGGAGAGAGAGAGAGAATCATGAGAGAGCTCCAAACTTAAACTGGCAAAAGGTTACCATCTGATCCTTAGAAGACTTTTTATTAATGAGGCCTCTAATTTCTTCATTTTCGATTATTTTCCTTCAATTTCCTCCTCACATGCAACGTGTGACCTTTCACCTTACTTTTCTCCTAATCTCCTTTATTTTCATAAATAAATGTGCCAAAAATGCCATTTTTCCTTTTAATACCTTTGCCAATTTTTGTTAGCCAAAACACACATCCAGTGATGCCCACTTGGATAGCATTGCCCAACATTCAGCTTGGAATAAGTGTCCCTTAATTGTGGTCTTATTTTTCCTTTATTAACTTTTGGTACATGAATTTTTCACTAGGGTTGTTACATCCAACCACTTTTACCTTGTGATCATTGTCATGCATTTCCTTTCTTACTTATGCATCTTGAAATTCCATGGTCTCACTTCAACCATTGCAGTCAAATTTCCCTTGAACCTATTTCTATCCTTTGCTTGGTGTTCTTACCCTTTTTAGAAATATTATTGCAATGAGTGGATGGAAACATTAACTTTGCTCACCATGGTTCCATCAACTTGGAATAGTTTTTTATCCCTTATGCCACTTTTTTCTCTAGGATTATCTTCATTAATGTTCTTCTCATGCTTGTTAAACATTGATGGTTACTGAGCATCATTTTACCTCTATTTCAACATCATTAAAACATCATGAAAAGACATCCTATATTGAGCCTACTACTATATCTTTTCAATCTCATTAAACCACCAAGAAGACACCCTATCCAATATCATTTTATCTCCTTTTAGGGGTTGTTAAAACTTAATAAAAAAGATGAAATCAATCTTACTTGTCTTCCCTTTCATTTTCACTAAACTATGAAGGAAGTACCAATTGATAAAAAGATAAAGGTGGGAATTTATTTGATTATTATATCAGTGAAATTGGCAGCGTTGGTCATGTCACCTTCGAACATGGAAACTTTTTGCATCAATACCTTACAATTAGGTTTTAGCTTACATAGGATTTGTACCATACATATGAGTCCTTTTACTCCTTTAACTTCTCACCTTTTTAGTCAATATGAAGGGTGCTTCTTGCAGGATGTAATGTGGTTCTCATTAGTCAATTCTTCCAAGTCACTTTTGTTTCATTCCATTAGATTTCAAATAGAACTATAAGTCTTGGCCGACCGTCCACAATCCTTATTGAATTTTTGTGTCAGCCATCGTTGTGTCAGTTATACATGGTGACATCATCCATACATAATATCGTTGTATATTCCATATCAATAGGTGGGGGATACATTAAGTCCCTCCTTCAATGGTTCATATTCTATTGAATCCAACCTATTATTGAAGAGCTTAATCTAGGAACCAATAGTAACTTGAAGCTTACATTGGTCAGTGGCAGGCTTTCTCGTGATCAACAGTGGGTTTACCTCATTGACTCTAGTCAGTCAAATCCATGATTGTTCAATGTTAACACATTTATATGCACTTTACGGATTGTACCAAGTACGTTGGGCTCCATTTTCATTATTGGTGGGTCCCCTCACATTTGTTAATGATATACCTCTATTAATTTTTTAATCGGACAATTTCTACCATGATCAACATCAACTCATCTATTCACATGCTATAGATTCATACCATCAAGGTTGAGTACAAGACCTTGAGTCTTGTGACATCTCACTCTTATCACGAGAGAAATTTTAAGGTCTACAATGGGCCTCCTAAGGAATATGAGCAAATAATAATGGAAACAATAAAATAAGATTAGACTACATCATCAAATTTTAGAGGGAAAAAAAGAAAAGACTACTTTTTCAACTCATATTTTCAACTTATCTCCCTATGGTTCTACTTGAGTTTTGGGTAGGAGAACTTATTTGATTGCAGAAAATAATTCCTCATGCAAGGAGTACCCATGTGCATACTTTCAACGGGACCTCCTATACGAAAAATGAGAGATACATAAAATACTTGATTGCAATCACATTTTTTCATGAATTTCTCATTGTTGTGTAGTAGGGACCATCAAAAATATGTAAAATGCATACTCCTTGGATAAGGAATTTAATTTCACACAATGAGTGCTCCTAGTCGGAATTTTAGTAAAACCATATGGACATAAGTTGAAAATACAAGTTAAAAAAGTAGTTCTTTTATTTTTTTATATTCTGTTTTACTTTTTTACTCCAAAAATGGTGAATCATCCCCCATCGTTGAAATCATCATGTTGAATCCTATTGGTTCTTATAAAGTTGACTTCAATTGCACATTTTTGTTTTGAGGCCCATTTTTTACCTCAAAATTTCTCTAATGATGGCACCCCACCTAGGCTGCATTGGAGTTCATAGCACCTTACGTACTTCGAGAGCTACTTTGGAACATTTTTCTTCTATGTATCCATGGCGCTATTGATGTTTGTTATGACATAGATGTACATTGTATTTCTTGGTGTATATGGCTATTTTTTCTCCTTGTATTAGTATTTCATGTCATGCATCTATAGTGTATGGCTTGGCATGCTTGGTATGTGTTATATCTTTCACATGACTAACCCCATGTGAAATTTATATGTACCTTGGAAATAGGGGGGTTGTCATCCCCTTCATATCGAGAGGTATTTAGTTCATGGTGGCCCCCTACAAAGAGTTTGAGGAAAGACATTAAAAATAAATTTCGGGGAAGCTTTGTTGCATTCATTTTTTGTAGTTTTTAGTTTTTAGCAAATTTTACGTGCATGGTGGCTTTTCCAATGATTTTCTAGATATAGTCATAAGAACTACAATTGTATTATAATATAGATTTAATGAATTAGGGATTTATGAATGTCATGGCATGTACATATTGTATTTTATCATTACAAAGATAATATATTGAAAATTATCATTGCTTTTCCACATTTTGGGTTTCTAGAATAAAATCTTTATTTTAATGTGTATGTGTTTACCATTGAATATTTTTTGTTTTATTGAGAATTTCTTTGCAAGAATTATTTGTGTCAGTTTAAAAACTAGTTGTTATCCATTTTCAATTATTCTTTATCTTGTGAATGGATATGGCCAACTCAGGGATGACCTTATTATGTTTTATACTTGGTTATCAATGTGGATGCAATATGGTCCCTTCGTTTTGACTCCTTCTGTCCATTTTGATATATGTCTTTGTAATGTTTTTTTCCTGTTAATTTTACTTCTAAACTCATGCATTATGGGGCATCTATTATTACCCTATTTTCAACTACATTTCAGTGAGAGAAACCCTAGTTCAAACTATCTTAGTTGATGGATAAAATGCATCCCCTTTCACCATTGTTTTTGCTCATATGGGTCTTTCAAGGAAGTTTCTAGATGTTAAAGGGATGAAATTACAGAATTGAGTACTTTATCATTATTATTTTATGACAATTTCATAATTATGAAATATTAATTATTTCTTATTTGAGAGAAAAATCATTATTAAGAAGTTTCTTAGTGAGTTGGGAAAAGCTTATGATTGAGCATAAAACTTGTGCATGACTTGTAATTTCTTGGCTCACATGCCATCAAGTCTAACTTATATCCACCTAATTCACATGCCAACAAACCTAAAATATCATTTCCCTGAGAGTCTAGATACATCCTCTCAGATCTAGGAAAAGCCTATTTAGTGAGATCATCTAAAGGAGGAGACATAGAGGAATCAAAGAGTTAGCACAATAATGTTGGTGAAATATTTCCAGCATAATATTCTCTCTCATCTTAAAAGATCCCACTTTGTCAGTAAGTCAAGGGAAGAGGAGAACCAAGGATCAAAGGAGAGCACATATTATAGTTATGGTATAATTACGTATGTACTTTCATTATGATATGAATGCAAAATATTTTCCTTCTCCATTTCATGTCTATGTATGTGAAGGATATGCAATATAATTGGTGTATTAAGTTTATATTACATGCTAACTTGCCTTCGATGGAGGAAAATGTCATCCTAGTTCATTTTTGCATGTGTGCATAGGTTTGGATTAAGGAGTTGGAGTGGGATCTCCAGTTAGGAGTAGGTTTTCTAGCCCCAATAATGATCCACAAAATACATCATCCTAGGAGGGTTTGAAGTATGATCATTCATCTATTTTTTTTTTTCTATTTGTATGGATGGAAATGGAATGGTAATGAGGATATTATCTTGGATATTTCAACCACTTTTTGGTAGATCCTAAGGTGGGATCTATGGAGTAGAAACTTCTTTTCCTTTGGATTATTTTAGGGAAAACAATGTGAAACGTAAAAGAAAATATTTCCATATATCACCATTAATCATCACCACAAAAAATCAGATATGAAATCTATTTTGAATATAAGGTTTTATATGCAAAAGATACAATGTATCTGAATTAATGGTTTATCTTTCCACGAGGATGGTGGGGGATTGGTCCATGAAGAATCATATCTAGGTAAACTAAGATGAACTTGAAGGATTTCCAAGGAAAAATATTAGAGCTCTAATATGTCCAACTTGAATGAGAAATGTGGGAACCTTCATTATTCAAAGGAAAGGGTAACCTGCAATAATCAAAGGAAAGGCTAAGGGATTTATATATTAAACTCTTGTCCAATAGGAGCATGGCACCCTTATCTAGCTTTGGTGTAGCTTATGTCTTCAACAATCCTACAAAATATCCTAGTCTATCCATTTAACAATATCTTAAAATAATCATTAAAAAATATTATTAATACTCAAAATCTATTCAAGATATTTTTCTCATTAATCTCCAACAAAATGGAAATGAGAGAGGCATTCTCCTTATATAAATAAAATTTCCTCCACATAAAAAGTGCAACACTATGTTCTTTACTAAAATTATTGGAAAATTGAAGTATACCAAGTTAATTAATGTAGAAAAATATGGTAAATTGCATAAATGACCCATTTCCCAATCTCAACACTAGATGATCCCTAAAACATGGTCAAAAAATTAGAAAATTTTCCATATGTGTGGGTATAGTATGGCTAGGCCAAGTGTGCCTTCCTCCAATGTGGTGAAAAGCCCTCAAATTAGTGAATACATGATCAAGCAAGGGCAGAAGGCTAGGAGACCACTATAACTAAATCCCATTAGCGAGGAAGTGGTTAAAACAAGAATTAACCACCTCTAGAAGTGTTATAACATTACCATACACATGAGAGATAACATGAAGGATTGGATGCATCATGGTACAAAATTCTCCCTGTCTATAGTGTTCATAAAAATAAAATATTTCCATTAACCCCATCATCATTCAACTAATACAATAACTTTTAATCAACCCCCAGGAGGCATCTTGACTAGAAAGTGTTATGAAAATGAATTGTCATGTACCAAGAGATTCAAATTTCAAATCCCCATAAATTACCCATGTGTATGGAAGGGGAATAGGTAGGCACCTATGGGTTATAATGGTAGCGGTCAAAACTAACCTCGTGTCACATGAGTACGAAACTAAACTAATTTTTTATTTATTTATTCTATAACCATCATAAGTAACTACAATCATCTCTAAAATGAGCTCCAACATCCTAATAAACAACTTACATGTTTTCTAATGTGGAATAAACATTTCAATATTTGAGAAATGCATTCAATTGGGTATGGACTCTCTCTTAGAGTGATCCATGTGACATGTGTGATGATGTGGCATCCTTGTAATAATTTGGTGCACTATCATGGATCCTGTTATCGTGACATGTTTCTCAAGAAAATATCATAGATCCAAATATGATCAAATATGGTAAAAAATAAGTATATGAATCCCATTGCAATGTCATGGATCCCAAGGCATGGTAAATGGATCACAATGCAAACTGCTCACTTGATGTGGTACATCCAACTTCTTGGTATGGCATATGATGCCCTACCCTAGGTCATTTCATCAAACAAAACATAACAAGGGCTACTTTTATAATTCTCCTAAGTATTATTTTGGTGGATCAATAATTAGGCCTTATAGGTGTGTCAAGTTTTAAGACAAAGTGTGTTCTCTGGGTCCCTAAGTAAAAGATAGGGAATGTGATGGAAAGTCATGGAAAAGGAAGGGGGAAGAATTCATGAAATGAATTTCATATTCTAGTAATTATGTGAAGGTTTTACATTTATGATCAAGTAGGTTTCAAGAGCTATACATTTTTCATATAGAAGACTTTAAGGAGGAAACTTAGTGTAGACCTACCTTTCCCCATAACTATTTCTTTCTACCTTTTTACGCCTTTTTCCTTAAGTGTTCATCTCATTCAACATGTTTGCTTTTTTAGATGCTAATATGCAACCTAGGGATTATGGGTAATGGCCTCAAAGCAAGTAATATGTCGAAAACTCAAAAGCTCTCAAGAGGTGCACTTTAATTTTCCCTCATAGGTATTGTTTGGTCACCTCTAATAGGTTGGGCGTCAGTTTCAAAAGAGAAAAAGGAAAGCCTCAACCAATGACATGAGGTATAAAAACACTAATCTTATCTTTATTGTATTTAAGGTTGGGATCTACTTCGTTTTAAGCTTGTGGCTACAAGAGCATGAATCCCTTCCAAAAATAGAACAATGATATCTTTTCAATGATTGATGAGAATGATATGGATGTGTGGAACATGGAAACATACATCACATGTCATTGGAATGAATGCCCATATTCACATTTTTTATCCTCCAATTGATCTAGATAGTTGAGAATGATTTATAAGTCACTGCCATACATATGCTTCACATAGGGAAACATCTTATGACGGAATAGGGAGGTACTCATTTATTCGTGTAGAGGTCCTATGTGGATGCAAAAAAGTCGTAATGAAATATAAGAAAGGCCCCAAGAATCCATTAATGGTCAAATCATCACCATATGCTTGGAAAAAATGAATTTGATATTTGGATGCAATTTGAAGCAGGTGAAACATATAAATGGGACAAAGAATGAGGTATGAGAAAGCCAATAATATGGGGGCTAAAGAGGCAACTAGAGACATGATGAGTGAACATAGGGGGAGCTAAAAGAAAGAGGAGAGTCCAAATGTGGGAGAATCAAAATCTCTCCCACCCCAACCCCCTCATCCACAAACTAATCCAAGAGAATACAAGATGAAATCATACAAGAGGTATCAGAGGAAGGACCCTAAATACACCTGATGAAATAATATAAGAGGTATGAGAGTATGGATGCCAGATACACTTAGATCCAATCATACAAAAGGTATGAGAGGAACGACTAAATTCTAGGGAACAAAATGGAAAAGTTTGTTGGGGATGGAATGATCATTTCACAAATACAATAGATATATACATGCATTTATGAATTTCCACTATATGGGTGTTGTTACTTATATAACCTATGAAGTAATTTATTATGTTTATGTTAGGAGGTTTTTGTGGTATTTTAGTTTCCTTTAGGTCTTCAAAATTCATAGGGAAGTGTTGAGAGTAAGAGTTAATTGTGGGGGATAGAACCTATCCTAAAGAACATTCAAACACAAGTAAGACAAAATCCTTATGATAACAACCCTTACTGGGTGTATAGTTCTCCCATCATTCTTTCGTTCAACATTTAAAATCATCTTACTTAAAATCAACCTAATTAGAAAATATAAAATAAAATAATAAAACCTTTCATAAAATCAAATATAATTTCGAAACTCTCTACAAATTTATAATGTCATATTTTCAACAAATTTTATTTTAATCATTTATATATTTTTAATTTTTTTAATATATAATATTATTACTTTAAATCTCTTCTTAATGTCGTATGGATTTCAGAAATTAACATTAAAACCATTAAAAAATATTAGAACTATTTCCAAATTAAAATAACAGTTTTATAATATTAAAATTTCAATTTTAATTAATATTATTCCAACACGTATCATTTTAATAAAAATTTATTTTAAAACATTTATATATTTATGATTTTTTTAGTTTAAGAAATATTTAATTTAAATTTAATAAAACTAAATATCCAACCATACAATTACATTAAATCTGTTTAAAATATTAAACCAAATCTAATTAAAATAACAATTTTATAATATTAATATTTCAATTTTAATTACGTTGTAAGGCATTTCCCTCTCAAATCAACTCCCCAAATTGCTTTTCTGTCCTAATTTTAACTGTCAAACCCATTGTTAGGCGATTCAACAATGTTGTCCCATCCAATTTAAACCTTTAAAATAAAACTAGTTAATTCTCGTTACCCGTGTTGGGGTAGATAGCCGCTTTCTTGTAGAGAAGGATCGGGGGCTCTTTACTCTAGGATGAGGAGGGCTGTAGAGTGCAAGGAGCCAAGAAGCAAGGAAAACATTGCCATTTGCTCCATGATTCGACTAAGAGAATAGCTCTGCAACCAGTTCATTTTATTTGAGATTAGCATGGGAAAAGGCCAAGGGAAGCTCTCTCTGGGTATAAACTGCTACAACAGTCACAAATTAATTAATTACGAGGTAGAGAAAATTGGAAGTTTGGGCCATTGAGATTTTTGTTTGGATTTGGGATCCAAAATCCCCAAGAGCACTTTCTTGTGCAAAGAGGTTATTTATACACAATTGGAAATGGGTGGCAATGGCTAATTTTGAAGATGAGGCAGCCACATGATGGGGATTGCTTAACCAAAAGAAGTGTTTCAACCTACGCGATGAACAATTTGAAAAATTACTTTTAGATAGATGGTCTCATACCAGAAAACAAGATAAGGAGAAACATGTGGGTCTAATTCCTACTGGTATATCCTTATTACAAGTTCATGGATTAATTCAGAAAGAGAAGATCATTGTTTCTATCAATCCTAGTTGCAAGCATAATTTTATCAATGTTAATTTGACAAAAAAATTGCAAGTTCCAACAAAACACATTAAAAATACACAGGTTGATGATGAGGATGTTCAAATTTATAAGGATTTGAAGCTTTCTATGGATAAGTATGTGTTGCATGGTGATTTTTATGCTTCGGATATGGATAACATGGATGTTGTTTTGGGATACCCTTGGATGGAATCAGTGGGTACTATCAATATTAATGTGCAGAAGAAATTCCTGAAACTCTGGTATAAAAAGAACAAAATTACATTACAGGATATTTCCATTACTAAACACGTAGAGTCCAAGGAGGCTAAAGTAGAAGATGTTCCAGGTTGTGACATATCAGATGATGAGCCTTTGATGATCGACAATCAAACACAAACAGAAGCTGAAGCAGAAAAGGTTATAGGTACATCAGATGAGGGCGTAGTGCTTGAAGTCATATTGAAAAACAAGACATTACAACAGGCACCACAGCAGGGTGAATTAAAGAAAAAGACACCGTGGGTTAAAACTTCAACATATCATCCCCCACATCACCCCGCAAGACAACCATCAAGATGGAAACCAAGTAGTCACAAGGACAAAAACCCCCATATGACGGATAGCGAGGAGTGAAGATCCACCTATTACACATCAACACAGAAGAGCTGCTACGATCAACTTCCATTTCAAGTGAGCGAGGCACCAGCGAGATCGAGGGTTCACCTTTCTCTTGGATGGATAGATGCACATGCATGGTATCAGTGGACTACTCTTTTGAGTAGATCTTATTATTTATGTTCTTCCCATGTTTCAGGGACGAAACATGCTAAGGGGGGTGAAATGTTATATACCTAGGGGGGGTAATATGGGGTACAAAGGGAGGTACCCAAGGTAATAATGTAATAATGGGATGGGCCATAGTAATAAATAAAGTGGTTAACCCATATCATGTAAGGGACCACAAGTAGTTAATAATAATGTAATGGGCCCATGGTATTAGTCGATGGTATGAGGGAACCATGGTAATGATCCATGGTATTGTTTGTATGAGGCCTATATAGAGGCTAAAGACTCCACATGGAGGGAGTCAAAGAATATTGTCAAAGATTATTGTATGAACAGGCATATGGCTTGTGGAGTGTTCTCCTTCCTTAAGGAGCGAATGTATGGTGTTGCCCTACCTTAAGGGTCTGATCAATAAAGAAGAATTTCTATCTATTTCTCTCTTATTGTTTCTGGGTATATTTGTATTGTCTTATATTTTTAGATCAGATCTATAACAAGTGGTATCGGAGCTATAACGTGGTATTAGATCTATAACAAGGAGCGAGGAAACCCTACCCACTCCTTAAAGGAACCCTTTTTAGGGATCAGTTTGGGAGGCTTCTGAGGGATGAGTTTTAGATCAATGGGTGATTTTGGATACTCTTCTTCTTCTTCAATGACATCAGTGACAAGGCACAAATTTTGGGCTTCATGACACTCATCGCAATCGCTGGGAGCTAAGGCCGCTTATAGCATGGTGATTACTTCATGCCTTCAATAATTCCGGGTTGTAAATGGTGATTTGGTGATTCTACTCTGGATTTGGTGTGTCTTTTGCAATTGCTTTTTTGAAGGTTTCAGGCCTAGGGATCTAGGTGGGTGTTGGTTATTTAGCGATTTGCCTTATGGGTTTCTGTTATCCTGAATGTTTGGCTAGGTTTCATATTTATTTCCTTGTGATTTTCTGCGTTTCTATGAAGCTTTAGTGATTGTGTGTTGATTTTCATGGGTTGTTGCCTTGCGGATGCCTGCTATCTTGTTTGCTCAGTGGTGTTTTTGGTTGATTTTCTATCTGGGTTCTTCTGTTTCATGTCTGCCATGGAATTTATGCCTAACGGTGAAATACCCACATAACATGCCTATTGGGCGCTGATCTCACATGTCCTATTGTTGGTTTTGTGCCTTATCTTTCTGTTTCATCTACACGCTCTGATTTTTTTGTCTATGATCTATGCTTCAAGGGGTTTTCCAGAGCTGATCTTTATTGCTATAAATATTTGAGCAAGAACCTATGGATCAGAGTTGTATAAATCAGATCAGACTCATGTGTAGATAGTACTACACTGCTGCCTCAGAGAGCAGGCAAAAACCATTGCAAGGAATCCTAAAGAGATTTTGATAAAATCCCAAGACTGGCTTATTTGACCCTTGAAGCAGATGATGTTCCCCCGTAGAGATTTTGAAGCGGTTCTTCTATGATATCCCAATACAATTTTGTTCTTGGACGTTTCCTTGTTTTTCTAGCATCGCTTTAGGTGTTTTAGGCGTAGATTTGCATCTGGGTTTTGGTCACAAGACATCAATTAGAACCGTATAGGATTAGAATGTCTTGACTGGTTTGTTTTTCATGGATCTCTGGCAATGAGCTCTCTTAATATGTTTTTTTGTTTTTCTTTTGTGAAGAAACTCAGAGATCAAATTGACTCTATATTTATTACACATCTGCATTCTCACCATGGCCTAAGGTCTAGACTGGCTGCTGACAGATTTGAGATCTTATGCATGTATGGTCTTAAGCACAGTTCTACACCAGATTAAATTGTCTAGTATTTTCCAGGTTGTTGCATGGTTATATTTTTGGCGCCTGTTAGCTTTGTTCGATCGTTTTTTCTTTTTTGATATTGGCATAATAAATTTTTCTTTGTTGGGTTTGTGAATTTGGAAAAATTATATAGGCTGTGCAACGAGTTCAGTTTATTTGAGATGCAGATTCCCGGATTGTTTTCTAAGGTCACCAAGCCTGGTCATACCTCAACTCATGATTCTGAGACTTAACTTCTTTCCTTTCCTCCATCTTTCAAGCAGTAACCCTATCATGATTTTTCTGTTGCAGCAATGGGGAGGTTGCTTATTATTTTTGTCTTCACCATTAGAAATGTATCGTAGTCTGGAGGTGATTGGGAGCTGATTTCATGTGTCCTATTGCAGGTTTTGTGCCTTGGCTTTCTCTTTCATCTACACGCTCTGATTTTTGTGCCTATGATCTATGCTTCAGGGGGTTTTCCAGAGTTGATCTTTATTGTTGTAAATATCTGAGTGAGAACCTATGGATCAGAGTTGTATAAATTAGATAAGACCCATGCCTACCCATGCTAGTAAAGAAAGTGTGAGCTTATGCTTTTTTTATGCCCCGTTGGGTTGTAATAGAGCTCGTTATTAGAAGTGAGCTAGACTCGTGCATTTTATGATAAGAGGCTTGCATAGGAGGTTAATGGTGATGCCCTAAGAGAGGTGTGGGTTGATTTATCATTTTGTTATTACTGTGATTAATATATCTTTAACCTTTTGTAACTGACTTATGTTTGGGAAAGTTTGTAACTAGTTGTAGTATGTTGTGTCGTCACCTTCCATGGGTTCAAGGGATATGTCTTCAAAATTATGGGAGGATGTGGTAAGAATGGTTTTCCCATGAAACAAGGAGTTCTTACTCCAGGCCGTGTACGCCTATTATTACACAGAGGTAAAATATTAATCTTCATAATTTTATTCTTGTATGACATGTTATCGTATAGTTTCATACCAGCAATTTAGTAGATTATTCAGATCATTATTTATTCTCTTTCTCTCGGCATGCCCTGCTTTAGTGGGCATGGAAGGCGTAACGGTGAGAGGAGACGAAAGTCTGTTAGGGGATGCATTGTTAGCCTTGTTCTTTCTGTCTTGAACTTGGTCATTGTTAAGAAGGGTAACTATTGAATCTGTTTATTTCATTGATGTGGATATGTTGCAATTCTTGATCCCCCTATATTACTTGAATGAATTTGTGGACCTTCTCTCTGTAGGAGAAAATTATCTTCCAAGTCTGACGGACACTGAAAAACCAAGGATGCGGGGACCTAAAAGGGCATCCAAAATCAGAAAATTGTTCAATCTTTACAAAGAGGATGGTGTTAGGAAATATGTCAACACATACCATCGAACTTTTCACTCTAAATCAGGTCTACAATCGTACCTTATGTTAGCATTAATTTCTCCTAATTTGATCTGTTTTGTACATTTTTTTTTCTTTTGGGAACATCACCTATATTGAATAAGTTCATCTTAATAGCAGTAAGTATGATGTCATCTAAGAATTCATTTTCTCTTATTTTTCTATTTTCAAGTAAGACATGGAGCAAAGCTCCAAAGATTCAGAGGCTTGTAACACCATTGACTTCGCAAAGGAAGCATGATGGAATTGCAGAAAAGAAAAAGAGAATTGCTAAGGCCAAGAGTGAGGCCACTGAATATCAAAAGCTCCTTGCTTCAAGGTTGAAGGAGCAGCGTGATTGCATGAGTGAGAGTTTGGCGAAAAAAAGAGCATCATGTGTTTCAACTGGATTAAAACCATAAGTTACTTAGTATTATGTTCTTTTATCTATTTACGTGAGGTGAACTCCCTTGATTTGAATGGCATTGTACTGAGTGCAATTTTAAAATCGGTAAGCAATGATTTGCTTATTGAGTATTGTTTGAGAATATATAGTCTTGGTATATTTTGATGAAGGCTCAGACTGCAGGATTTTGAATATATGTTAGCAACTGTAATTCAAAAGCATTTTTTTGTAGCTTTGGACAAAAGCAAAGTACTCTTTTATTTTTATTTTTACATTCAAGTGTTTTTGTTTAATGATTCTAGTTCTTGCTATGGCTGGAAAAGATAGGGTTATATATCTTGTATCTTTTCCTTGATGTTACTTTTGGATTGCAGCCCTTATGATATGTATGGTGCACCTCTCCTTCTTTTATGCTCCTCAAAATACATCATGATAATTATTTTCTATAGTTTGGCATTGTGTGATGTTTTTATTATAAATTGAGTCCAACACAAGCTATATTGGTAATTTGGCCAAGTTGATAATTTTTGGTACCCTTTGATCTGAGGTGAAACTCAGGTAGTGGTAATGTTCCCCAAAATCTTTTCTTATATACCTGGTTTAACTATAGAAAGCAAGGATTACTTAATATCAATACATCTTGGCTTGTACTTTGAAAGCACAACTCTACACTTAAAACACAATCTATGTTTTTTTAATGTATTTGTGAAAATTATTTGCTATTGTTGCAACACTTGCCCATATTATACTCTTCAATGGAAGGTGAGCTTTCTCGTAACCTTTTATTTGTTTTCCCACACGTTATATATTTCTTCCTCCTAATTGAACTATCCATATACCCATAAAATCCCTATGAATAGGGGCAAAAAAATGAATTTTGTACTCACCAGAAAACCATGCTACTTCTAGAGATCAATAAAATTTTCTAAAACTGAAGGAAAATGAGCTTATGTTGTTTCATTTTTTGCTTCAGAACAAAACTGATACTGGAAGAGATGCAGTTATCTTGCCTTCCAAGAGTACATAAAAGGAAATTAGTACATCAAAACCTTTCCTATGCCTACCCATGCCAATAAAGAAAGTGTAAGCTTATGGTTTTATTGATGCCCCATTGGGTTGTAATAGAGCTGGTTATTTGAAGTGGACTAGACTCGTGCTGAAATTTATTTTCTATTGTTGTGAAAACAGCAACCAGGTTACAATGTTGTTGCATAATTTGTTATTGGGTACTTATTGCCTGGAAAACCAATTGCCAATATCCTTTTCAAGACTTACGGAAGGATTAGTATAGTACATGCTCTTTATTTTCTTGCAGACTTGAAGCTTGGGCACTACATGAAGATTCCTCCACGTTGCATGTATTTTGCATAGGTGTGGCTCTTATAGTTTTAAGTTTTCACTTCTTCTATAGTGTTCAATCTTATAAAAGAATTTATAAACCATAAGTATCATTTTTCATGGGGTTCAGTTTTTTATTAACTATATTTGAGTCCAGGGGCTAACTTACAGATGTACACAGCTTGTGGGCATAATAGTTGTAGGTACAATCAATCTATGAATTACATGGTGGATGTTGACAGGTAAAGAGAATATTTGTGATATGGACTCTTTGCCTCCTGACAACCATTGGACGTGTCCAAAGGACAGAGTAGCCTTTGATGCATCAGTCACATGGGGCCTAGTTGGTCGACATAATTGCTACAGCTAAATTTTATATGTATACAAATATCTCTAACATTTATTTTTTTCAAAATTTCTATGGGTTGATAGAAGGAACAATGAATATGACAAACTGCCATTGTTGTTTTATATTCTCTGAGACAAAGAGTAGTGTGAATGTTGTATAAGGACAGTCCATGAAAGGGAACAAAGGCAGGGACTCTCTCGCATGCAATTCTTTATAATCTTTATGATAATTAGTTTTTCTTACTATGTATTGTCGGGATACCTATTCAAAATCTTGAGCTTTTTTTCATGGATTTGCTGGATAAGTCCACACAGTGTCACATCACACCAAATTGGTTCAGGTCTACACGGTTTGGGTATAGGGGCTGCAACACTTGATTAGGTGGGATTTTCATCATATCTGGGAAGTCCACTTGTCACCCCTTGGTTTTCCATAGTTAACATTGGCATTGGCTTTTTCCTATTTATTTATGTTTTCATTCCACTGTCATATTGGAAATTTGATATCTATAATGGAAGGAGGCTTCCAATTTTCTCAAGTCAACTATTCACAGACACTAGTCAGAAATACAATACAACACAGATTATCACACCAGAGTTTGACTTGAACATTGAGGCTTATGATAAATACAACAAACTGTATCTTAGCACAATTTTTGCTTTCTCCACTGGATTTGGTTTTGCAAGGATTGTTGCAACACTTGCCCATGTTATACTCTTCAATGGAAGGTAAGCTTTCTCGTAACCTTTAATCTGTTTTCCTAATACCATGCCATATTTGATGAACATTATTAGTAGAAATTGCATCACTTTGATCTTGGTTTGTCAACTCAGAGGATTAAGCAATGGCATGTGCATGTCTACATATATCAAAACATAGTACATTCATCATATACTATATAATCATTTTCTCATCTCCATGTATTATGCTTTTTGTTGCATACATTTTTTTTTCATTCACTCTGGAGTTGCTTGGATTCATTCAATGACATTCCCACCAAAATAAACTTACCAAACATTTTTACATGCAGTGAAATCCTTAAGCAAAGTAGATCTTCTATAAACACTGATAAAATTGATGTCCATGCATGCTTGATGAGATATTGCAATGATGTACCACAATGGTGGTTTCTTATCCTACTGGAAGGAAGCATGGCTCTGTCACTTATTCTTTTAATTATATGGAAGGATGATATTCATCTTCCATGGTGGGGAATGCTACGACATGTGGGCTTGCATGCATATTAAGTCTTCCAATTGGAGTGATTCAAGCAACTACTAATCAAGTCCAAAACTTTCCCATACTTTCTTGTTAAGCATCAAAATTTCTTATATTCAATCTGCTTAATTCCGGAGTAATAAGAAAGAGATGTCTCTATGTATGATGCTGCCATGGTACCTGTTTTAAATTTTGATTAATTTAAACATGCTTGTATGGATATCATCACTGATTAACCCTTTCTTTTGGAATATGCATGTTACATTTCATCTCTAAAATATAAAAAGGTACATCAACAATGATTCGACATGGATTCAAGGTGAAATTACCCAGATTTAGCCTCCATACTAAGCAAGGAGAGCTAGCAAGTCCACCTTGACTCTGATTTCAAGAGATCAATATCTTTTCTCAAGTTGCCAATTCTAGCTGAAATCTGTATAAACAGCTCTAATTGGAAATTGTAACTTCACCCAAATGGAATTGATCAGTTGTCCCTAAAAGGTTGCATAACTCAACCTTTCCATTAAAAGGATATGCGCATTAATGATATTACATACCATATTTTTATACCTGCCTATCAGACCATGCACACATTATATATTTCTTCCTCCCAATTGAACTATCCATTTCCCCAAAAAATCCCTATGAATAGGGGCAACAAAATGAATTTTGTACTCACCAGAAAACCATGCTTCTTCCATAGTTCAATAAATTTTTCTAAAACTGAAAGAAAATGAGCTTATGTTGTTTCCTTTTTCGTTTCTGAACAAAACGGATACTGGAAAAGATGCAGTTATCTTTCCTTCCAAGAGTATATAAAAGGAAATTAGTACATCAAAACCTCTTCCATGCCTACCCATGCAAGTAAAGCAAGTGTGAGCTTGTGCTTTTTTTCATGCTCCCTTGGGTTGTAATAGAGCTGGTTATTTGAAGTGAACTAGACTCGTGCTGAAATTTATTTGCTATTGTTGTGAAAACAGCAACCAAGTTACAATGTTGTTGTGAAATTTATTATTGGGTAGTTATTTCCTAGAAAGCCAATTGCCAGTATCCTTTTCAAGACTTATGGAAGAATTAGTATAGTACATGCTCTTTCTTTTCTTGCAGACTTGAAGCTTGGACACTACATGAAGATTCCTCCACGTTGCATGTATGTTGCTCAGGTGTGGCTCTTATAGTTTTCAGTTTTCACTTCTTCTATAGTGTTCAATCTTATAAAATAATTTATAAACCATAAGTATCATTTTTTCATGGGTTCAGTTTTTTATTAACTATATTTGAGTCCAAGGGCTAACTTGTGGATGTACACAGCTTGTGGGGAGAATAGTTGCAAGTACAATCAATCTCTGCATTACATGGTGGATGCTGACAGGTATAGAGAATATTTGTGATGTGGACTCTTTGCCTCCTCACAACCCTTGGATGTGTCCAAAGGACAGAGTAGCCTTTGATGCATCAGTCACATGGGGCCTAGTTGGTCTGAAACGCCCATTCAACCCACTTGGGTCATACAAAAACTTGGTATGGTTATTCCTAGTGGGTGCAATTCTTAGCACAATTTTTGCTTTCTCCACTAGATTTGGCTTTGCAAGGATTGTTGCAACACTTGCCCATGTTATACTCTTCAATGTAAGGTGAGCTTTATCGTAACCTTTTATTTATTTTCTTAATACCATGCCATATTTGATGAACATTATTAGCAGAAATTGCATCACTTTGATATCGACATAATAAATTTTGCTTTGTTGGGTTTCTGAATTTGGAAAAATTATATAGGTTTTATATTTGAGATGCAAGGTCCTAGATGGTTTTCTACGGTCACCAAGCCCAGTAATACCTCAGCTCATGATTTTGAGAGTTAACTTCTTTCCTTCCCTCCATCTTTCAAGCAGTAACCCTTTCATGATTTTTCTGTTGCACCAGCAGGGAGGTTTGCTTATTATTTTTGAATTCACCATCAAAAATGCGGGTCTATCGCAGTCTAGAGGTGACTGATTCCATGGTAGGAAGTGACTATATTGAGTATCTACAGACTTTCTAGATATAAACTTGATTTGCATATCAAATTTGTTAGACAGATGTACCTTTTTGGAATGAAATACAGAACTCGTCATCATGGAAGGAATACGATTAGCTGGACTTCATGACGAGAGCGGTGTTTCCAAGACTATAAATGTACTGTGTTTGCTAATGAAAATGGAATGAGAATATAGTATATTGGAGTAACAGCATGACAGAAGGAAAATATATAGCAGTAGAAGTGCTAGAAGGAAAAGATATAGCAGTTAAAGTGTGCTCAATGTTCTCCAAACAATGAACTTACACTGCTTTATCTTCTCCTCCTTGCAATTTTACCAACGATTGCTAATTCATAGAGCACTTGCCCGGTCTTCTGGCTAAACATGTATTGGTCGCTTGGTTTTTGATATCCTCCAACCACTTGTTTTATTGTGATCAAGAATGACATTCTTACATTTCTTTCTCTGGCTTCAACTGAAATCAAAATCTACACAATTGAGCATGACAGATATCCAAGGGAAACTACTCTGCTAGGGTCTAGTGCTTATGGAGATAGATCTAGATTATAGAAAAAATATTTATTTCTTCTTTGGAATGTTGTTTTATTTAAATTCTTGGGGAGTGAGTGAAAGCAGATTTGGTAATGTTATTAGGAGGCCCACTAATTTTGAATGAGACATCATTCCTTAGCTTTTATTCTGGTATGTTTCTTTCCAGATGAACACTGTCTCTTTTGAATTAAGATAATTTACCACACAAAATCAATCAAGCATTTTGAATAATAAATTAGTAGGTTTCTTCTCAGAGAAAAAGTGAAGGATAGACTAGTAGCTAGAACTTTAATGAGAAGGATGGATCATGTAGGGAATAGTGGAAAGTGGAACCTTTGTTAGTTTCCACCTTGTTGGTGTTGCTAAAATACCATAATAAGTGATCGTCAATTCATAGAGAACTTGCCTGGTCTTTTGACTAAACATGTATTGGTCACTTGGTTTTTGATATCCTCCAACGACTTGTTTTATTCTGATCAAGAATGACATTCTTACATTGCTTTCTTTGGCTCCAATTGAAATCAAAATCTACACAATTGAGCATGATAGATAGTCAAGGGAAACTACTCTCTGGGACTTTCTAGACAGCAGGAGCATGGTAGAAGGAAAAGATATGGCAATAAAAGCGCCAGAAGGAAAAGATATTGAGTGAAACTACACTCATTGTTCTCCCGACCATGAGCTTTTACTGGTATATATATTCCTCCTTGCAATCTTACTAATGATCACCAATCCAAAGAACACTTGCCCAATCTTTTGATTAAACAAGCACTGGTCACTTGGTTTCTGATCATCCACCCTTGCTTTCAATAATTTCCATTTACATGTCGCTATTCTTCCCCACTCTATGCGTTACTGCTTTTCCTTTGCAACATTAGGGACAAATGCTAGTTAATATTACTCCAAAAAAACACACATCTATGTACATGGTGCTATAAAGTAATCTAAAACTAGAATTTCCAGGTTTGCCAGGTTTCAGTCAGAAAACATAAGGAATCATCTTATAACCGTAACGAAATTGGATTTAGATAAACAAGGTAGAAGATAAAACAAAATTTACAGAGTGGTGGCGGAACTAAACTAACTGATTACTTACATAAATTCAGACAATTCCATTGGCCAAACGCCATTTAATTTAAGGTGAATCTAGCATAATTTCAGCCAACAGAGTCCTAGAAAAATAAAGAGCAAAAAGCGATTACACAACATAAACCATATACTGTGATATCTTTTACTGATCACAATAATTACACCATATAAATAATTCAGCCAATTCCATTGGCCAAACGCCATTGTATTTAAGGTGAATCTAGCATAATTTCAGCCAACATAGTCCTAGAAAAATAAAGAGCAAAAAGCGATTACACAACATAAAACATATACTGTGATATCTTTTACTGATCACAATAATTACACAATATAAATATGTGACTTTCACATATCTAGATTAGGATTACAACTCAAATAAAAAAACAACAACGTGTTGATTGACCCTCAGAAACTCAAATTAACATGTCACAACAAAACGCATTGCTTCGGATACATAGATATAATCGACCGTGTTGTGCAGTCTAATTTGCAGTGCTGTTTCTTCAAAACTGAAGATGTATTGAATAATGGAAAAACGGCCTCATTGAACCGATTATTGTAGATACTAAAAATCAAAGTTTGCCTCTACGATGGCCTGTCAGTTAGCGAGCAGTTAGTGACACGCTTACGGATCCATGAGATTGTGCGGAAGTTGGAGCTGCTGTTGCAGAGTTGGAGGTAGTGGAGGAATTCGTATGTTGGCTACCCAAGGCATTTATAAACATTGGTTGTATAGGCTGGGTAACAATCTCTAAATTGTTGGTTAACATCGACGTAACCTGTGACATTGCTGGCCGTAGCGCCCAAGAACCTTGAGTGCAAAGAAGTGCAACCTTGATGACCCTCAAGACCTGCTCTCTTGGGAATTGCCCCTCTAACGTTGGATCAACAATATCCAAAACTTCATAATTCTCGTATTGATTCCAAACCTGCATCAACATCAAGGTCATAGTTCGAATTCTATAGTTTTAAATGAGATTCAACTTAAAACCATCATTAAATAACAAACAAATTATTAAAACCACGCACCCATTGGAGAAGAATCTGCATAGGCTCTGGGAGGTTTGTATCCACGCTCTTTCTCCCACTCACGATCTCAAGGACCACAATCCCGTAACTATAAATATCTGCTTTTTCTGTTAATTGTCCGTGGACGGCATACTCCGGGGCTGTGTAACCTCTGATTCATGATAAATTAGTGGTAATCTTTAATTAGTCCCTGGAATTGACAGCCTATAAAGAAGGTCATCTGATAGAAATTACTAAATGTTGTACACAACTTACATTGTTCCTCCGAATCTAGTAGAAACATGTGATTCGTCCTCTGGGAAGAATCTGGCTAATCCAAAATCTGCTATTTTAGGATTGAATTTGTCATCTAAAAGTATATTTCCACATTTGATATCTCTATGTATAATGCGAACGATAGAATCCTCATGCAGATATGAAAGCCCTCTAGCTGTTCCCACTATAATGTTTAAACGGCTTTCCCAGCTCAAATGACTTTCTATCTCTCCTGCGTAGTTCCAATATCAGTATCTCAAAGCCTCGTACAAGTTGGCAAGATTTCAGGAATTAAGAAACTGAACCCTAAAAACAATAGAATTAATAAGAGACACGTACCAAACAAATGCTTGTTTAGACTATTATTGGACATATACTCGTAAACAAGCAAGCGTTGACGCCCTTCCGTGCAACAACCAAGCAAACGAACAAGATTACGGTGACGGACACTCGTGAGGACCCTCACTTCTGTCAGAAACTCCTCCGCGGCCTGAGTGATCTCCTGCCTTTCCTTCAGTTTCTTAACAGCAACAACCCTCCCATCCGAGAGAGTACCCTGCTCAGCAAATTCATTATAATTGATCAGCAAACAACGGACATATTTGGACTAACCCATTAAGTCGGAGTTTGATATTATACCTTGTAAACTTCACCGAATCCTCCTCTGCCAAGCATGTTGTTTCTGTCAAAATTTGCAGTCGAATATCTTAAAAGCTCGTAATCAAAGATAAATTCCTCGAAGTTTCCCCTCGCAGCAAGATTCTCATCTGCGGAGAGTATCATTAAAGCAATTTCATCATAGGCGTTGAATACGACCAAGTTAAGTAACTCAGAACAATTTAGCAGGGAAACAGCTAGAATGAAAGAATGCATTCACCTGTTCGTTTACAGTTCTCTCGTTGCTTAATACGTCGACTGAATCGACAGAAGAGTATGAAGCACATCACGGTAATCAGAGCTGCTCCGCCAATGCTTCCAAGCAATATAGACACTGTTTTCGATGACGATTTCCCCGACGAGGGTGTTAAATTTGGGCATGCTGCGTTTAAAACGAAAGCAAAACAATCAAACATACATGTTATATGAAAATCAAACTCCAAATAGCTGTAGCAAATATAAAGTTCATACCGGAAGTCTGCTTATTTGTGAAAAACGAGCATGTTGAGTAGCGCATAAAACAGCCGGCCTCGAGACCTCGGCCTTCACTTTGTGGAGGACAGGTAAGTAATTTATTTTGAGCTTCAGTCATGCATCGTTGACAACTACTAATGGTAAGCGAGGGCCAACACTGAACGAGACCATATAAGGAGCCATCAATGGATCCAACGGCATACCCATTATTTTCAGAAGCGTTGTTTATGAGCTGCGCAGATAAGACCTGGGCTGTTTGTGAATCGATGGAATTCGTGCCTGCACAAGAAGCGTAATTCCCAGGGTCCACATCCTGACTATAAAAGGTATTATTCTCATAGCGGAGAAGACAACCGTCCAAATGAATGCGAGCACCGTTAACTTGAGGACACACTGCTTTAGCTTGTATCGACGCTTCCTTCACGCATTGGGAGCATTCGCTGGCGTTCAAATACCTCCGACAAACAGCAAGACCATAGACAGGATCCGTTTTGCCAGAATCGATTTGCATTGAAGTAGCGAAGCCATCTGAAGAGAGATTTGAAAATAGGGATTGCAAAACAGAATCGAGATTGTCTGTAAACGCTGTAGCATTAACATACATGTGGGGGCTGCACCCTTCTCCCACCAATTTAGACTGGGGATCGTCGGCTGCAACACCGACTGCAATCATGATCGCAGCCATTATAAGCAGAAGTGGAAAATGAGCAAGTTCCGCCATCATTCCAGCCAATAACCAATATGCTCTGGGTTTGGAACCCAACGTTGTGCTTATATCTCAAAAACCTTAAGGACGACTGGATGCCGTTGAAATAAGATTTACTCTCGAGGCAGATTTGAATGGGGGGCAAAACATAAGAATAATTTAATGAACAATACCATAATATTTGGATTTCAAAACCACTGCACCAAATGTACAAACTGGAGAGAGAGACGGGTCACGGGAGCCCCTAATTTACATGTTTACATGTATCTTGCTTTTAGTCTTGCATGCTTATCACTTGTCTGTTGTACTTCTTCCAACGTAATGATATTTATCACATAATGCTATTTTTAATAAATAGTTTATTAGTATAATTTTTTTTTGGAGTTTCTCTTGTTAGAATTTAATTGAAAAATTTGGGGTGAAATTTTGTTTTGTGTTATTTAAATTATTTTTTTTACCATTTATATGGATTCAGAAATAAAATATTTATTATACAAAAATTACTCATTATACTTATGATTTCAATAAATTCCTATCAAATTTTATAAAAAAATCTAAAAAAAACCAATTTTTTTTAAAGAAAAATCACGTGCCCATGATATTTTTAACCTCTGCTCTCGCCTTGGTAATTGGAGTTCAAGCATATCCTGTTTTGTGATTTGTATGGAATCCAGTTGGTGTTATGGTTCTAAAAGGGTTCGAGATAAACATCAACGGTCAGTGTCCACGGGAAACTAGTGGGCCAAACTTGATGACTTATTGGTTTAGACAGCATTTGCGGTTCTGGAAATAGAGGATAAGTAAGTCTAGAATTATATTAAGTGGAAAAATTTGATTACGTTAATTTGTTTTACATGTTCGTCGTTTTATATAAAAAAATAACTGTGTGGTTAGAAATTGAGGATAGGTGAGCGTAGAATTTCAAAATATTTTGAAGTGGAAAAATTTGATGATGTTCACCTTTTTTAATTTTTTTTGTGGTTATATATAATTCTTTTTATAATTAGGTAAATCTTAATGTACTTATTTTTAGAAAAAAACTTAACCTTTATCATAATCATAGTTACCAAAACATAAATTAGAGAGCTCTATTGGTATATTTAACAATTCGTTAAAATTCGATTGGGTTCCTGGCACGATTCGGTATATTGGCATACGGATTTGTTAATTTTCATATATAGAATGGTAAATGAAGTGACTCTTAAATACAAAATAAATATAGATGGTGGTGGGATCACACGTAAAATGGAATCTAATTGTGAGCGGGGAAGTTTTCCTAGTTTTTAATTTCAGTGTAGCCTTTAGTGATTTAAAACGATTAGATAACACACCAATAAAATCTTAAAATTATAGGAATTGATTTTTTATATATATTTATGTTAAAAAATATCTTATAAAAAATAAGTTAGAATATATTTAATTTTAAATATGTATTAATTATAAAAGATTTTAGATAAATTTAAAATTAAATGAATATGTAGTTTGGGTTTAGAATATTTAACTTTTAAATATATATTAATTTAAAAAAGAATATATAAGATTTGAGGTAGAATGTAGTTTTGAGTTTTGAATATTTGATTTTTAAATATATATTAATTACAAAAGTTATTTGGATAAGGTTTTAGGTTGGATGTAGTTTTGAGTAAGTGTGGTTGTGGTTAGTAAATTATAGCTTTAAAATTGTTTATAATAATTAAAATTATTAAAAATTACTTAAATTTTAAAATGAATGGGGAGAAAATGAACACAAGGTATTGGGATGAAAAAAAATATATATTTAAATGTTTAAGATGTAAACTGTCGATTTTTTAAAAATCAAATTAACGGTTTCAAAATACTTTCACTTATTAAAATTTATGATGAGCAACTTAAATATCTAAACATTACAATTAAAAAATCCGGTTTCAAAAAAAATTATTCACAAAAAGAAACTTTTTGTAGAAAGCCAAATTCCAACCCTGCATATGAGTATAGTATCCCAGTAAAACATTTTTTTAAGTAAAAGTGTATTAGTGTGTTTCAAATATACAGTATAATTAGTCATTGATCTTTAATATTTTTTTAAATTTTCAAGAAATTAAATGTGAAGTTACCACATTGCTAAGAAAATTGTGGAACTTTTGCCAAAATGGTTAAAAAACCAAATATTGTCTTATTGGCCATCCAATGATTAAAAGAAAATCTAAAAAGAAATGAACTTTGTATTAGTTTGATCAAGAGATTATCTTATTGGCCACTCAATAGTTGAGACAAAATCTAAAAAGGAACGAACCTTGTATTAGTTTCTTCAAGAGACTGTAACTATAGACAAGAAAACATAAGAAACATAGATTTGAATGATGCCCCTAGTGTGTATATAGATATATTATAGATTTTATTTTTTATAAAATTTAAATGTATTTTTTTTTTAATATAGTATCAAATAATATGAGTAATTCTTTATAAGATAAAGATTGTTTATTTTAATATATGTAGTAGGATTTTTATTTATTATTATTATTATTATTATGGATGGATATAAAATATTAGTTTTGAATTTTTGAACCTTATCAAATTTTATAACTAAAACATGTTGTAGATTAGTTTTTGATTGATGTAATTTATTTAATTTATTTGAAAACGTAAAAAAATTATAATTTTATTAACTAGAAGAAATTAAATAGGTATTTAATAAAAATATTTTAAATAAAATATTTCTTTTATTAATTGAAAATTTAATTATTATTACTGTTTAATTTTAAGGTCATAACCAAGCGAGACACCAAAATGGTGTATGTTTAGGAGGAAATACTTGCTCCTAACTATTAAGCCAATTATAAATAAATATACTTATTTTTAAATAAAATATTGCATTACAGAATAAGTGGTTGAGAGGTATTCCAATGTGCTAAAATAAAAATCAAATTACATACCAGACATATAACTATGTTAGGGATTTTAATAGGAACACATAACATTATAAATGCAATAACATAATTATGAATTGACATGTAGGTATTGTTAAGAGAAGGAATATGAGATTATAAGAAAAGATAGATAACTTGATTTATTTTGTTTTGCTCAATGTCTTTTATTTGCTCCTCGAAATTGACACTAAGGATATTATTTGTAGGTAATCCTACTAATAAGCTCCCAATGTCAATACAATTTACAGCCACAACATATGGTTAATTTTTTTCTTTTTCTGCGAGTCCAAGAGTGTAACCAAATATAACAAAGAAAAATGCATTATGGAAGTGTGAAAAAAAAATATAACAAAGCAAATGGAATTAGTGTGAGTGTGGGATTAAAAATTTAAAGTATGTGAATTTTATGAGATTGAAATTTCCATGTCGACAAGAATGGACAATGCTCATTACACATGGATTGAAATGGAGTTTCACAAAAGAGTGTAAATTTTTTGGGGAAGCTTTAATTAAGTGACACATAGAAGGGTGTATGTAACAATACGATGATAGGCTATTTATTCACGTTTAAGTTATTTTGATATTTTGATATTTGAGATAATATGGGGTGTACATGTTTGGTGGATGGTCCTACATTATTTTCTTCCTCGATGAAAGATTAATTTATAAATAGCTAATTCATATATATATGATTAACATTGAATTAATCAAAATTAGAATTGAACATTGAAATAGTGTGTGAAAAATTAGATGGATGAATATTAATAGTTTTCAACTCTCAAACATTAGTGAGATTATTTTTAAACTGCAAAACTTCAAAAATTAAAATCGGTGATAATACTTATTTTTATAAGTCAAAACTTCCAAAGTTAAAATTGGTGATAAGACTTACTTGTCTCTATGTTAACGACTTTAATAACTATTCAATTACATTGAAATTAGATTTAGATTTCAATTACATCGAAATTAAATTTAGATTTTGATATTTGAGATAATATGTGGTGTATATGTTTGGTGGATGGTCGTACATTATTTTCTTTCTCAATGACTTTCGGGGGCGGCTCGATGCATCGAAATCAAATAACTAGAAAGCACAGGCTTGAATGAGAACCATGAACTCTTCTCAACCCCACAGGATGCGATTAAGTTTGGATAAAGTTATTTAACAATTTCCCTGGGCCTTCTTGTCATCTTGGCGCCCAACCCACTCAACCGTCCAATTTTAGATGTTGTGATTGAAGATGACCCCTAAAGATTCTACGCCCAAATCGCTCAAACGTCCAATTCGTCCAATTTTAGATGTGTGGTTGAACACGACCCCTAAAAATTCTTCGCTCAAACTGTCCAATTCATCCAATTTTAGATGCCATTGAAGACTGTTCGCCCAACCCGCTCAACCGTCCAATTTTAATTTTAGATGAGATTGAAGAGCACGACCCGTAAACATTCTTCCAATGCGCCTTCTTCTCATCTCATCTGGGCGGCCCAAACTTCCAAAGTTCTTCCATCTCGTGGAAGACCAGCAGCCACCAGATTGTCGTAATACACACAAAATCTGCGTCGCTTAGATGAGAAAATGGAGTGTTTCCATATTGTGGTAATACACACGACAAAAGGTCACAAAATATCTTAGTTATCTATTCAATAAAAGAAGACTATTAAGTTATGTAACAATTTCCTCGAGCCTTCTTCGCATCTCGGCGCCCTAAAGATGTGATTGAACACAACCCCTAAACATTCCGCGCGCCTTTTTCGTATCTCGTGGAAGACCATAATGTTGTCATAATACACACATCATGTGGGGTTGAGAAGAGTTCATGGTTCAAATAGATTCTAAATTATAAAACTTCAGAGACTACCATTGGTGATAAGAGTTGCTTTCATATTACTGGTATCTATATTAACGATTTTAATAACTATTCAATTACATTGAAATTAGATTTAGATTTCAATTACATCAAAATTAAATTTAGATTTTGATATTTGAGATAATATGTGGTGTATATGTTTGGTGGATGGTCCTACATTATTTTCTTTCTCAATGACTTTCGGGGGCCGCTCAATGAATGTGAACCAGATCGGTCAGAGGGAGGCCATGAACAACAGGCGAGTGCTATTTCATGGACTATAGCATCAATAATGCTATAGTCCACGTAACCCGGAGAGCCCATCGCATGCATGGATGCACATCGATTCACTCACCTGCGGCAATGCCCGTCCCTGCCCACCTACAGCGCCGGCCCGCCTCCGGTTTGACATAATGGCAAGTGCACCAACCTATCCATTAATGCACTTAAACTCTGCCGCAGCTCCGCCGTTTACTAACTCAACCCACGCATTAAACTCTACCGGCGCCTCCGCCGTTTACCAACTCAACCCACGCATTAACGGTGCCCATAAACTCCATTCGCTATCCAGATTTCAGTCCTTGCTACCACCGAAGAACACGGCAGAGTAGCCCCTGCAACCAGCGAAGAAGAACACGGAAGCAGAGAAGATTGGTGATCACGGGTAATGCTAGTATGTTTGGTTTCATTCTTTTTAAGTCTATTTATTAAGATGAAAGAAGAAAGCTTTATGTTGCCGTCTTGCAAACGAAAGACTGCATCTCATCAATAAAATCGCTGTTGATTTCTTGATTATTACTCTCCCACGCTCTGAAAATAATTCTTTGCGATCATGATTATCGATTTTATATCTCAGATTTTAGATGTATATCTTCAATGTGCCACTCCACCTCTGTTGATCTCTGCCCATTTACTACTCCACGATCAAAACGTAGTTGTATTTAACCAGAGAACGAAATTGATAAAATCAATAAACGGAAGATAGAGTCTAACAGATTATGATTGAGGAGGACTTTGGTACTTTCCTAGCGAGCGCGTTAGGAGGTGGTGTTTGTTGCTCTCTATAGTTTACCATTTAACTGTATCTAATTTATGTTCTTTTCATCTGTAAGGAAATTGGATATAGCCCATGGCCGAGCATGATATCCAATTGGTTTGTGATTGTGAAAAGACGAAAACTAATAGGCCGTGAATCATAACGCCCGTGCTTCACTACTCTCCATTGAGAGGAAACAGAGAGACCACTCCACACCAGCCATTCCAATATGATATTAACCTCTAAACACATTATTATTAAATGAAAATTAGGGTTTTAGTGAAATTTCATCCAATCTCTCAAGATGTTGGAAGCCCTCTTCTAAAATACGTACGCCAATAGGCTAACCACTCAGAAATTTAAATCAATCAATTCAAACTTTGGGAGAAGGTGTTTTGTTTTTCCAGTTTAGAAATTATAATTTTTTATTACTTTACAAAATAAAAATTAATTAAATGAAAGAAGAAAGCTTTATGTTGCCGTCTTGCAAACGAAAGACTGCATCTCATCAATAAAATCGTTGTTGTATTTATATTTCTGTCCATACACAGATGACTATTTCTACGGCTCCATCTGTAAATGTTCTGCTAGTAATCTTCTGTCTTTTCCAGCACTGGATTCTGTGTTTTGTTTTCAATAAAAGTATTTGTAACATGTTTTGCAATTCATAGAAACTAGACGGTGGATTGTTAGCTCTGCATTTCCCTGCGAGTATCAATGGCCGAGTCTTCTCTTTTGATTCAAAACCGAAATCGAAACTGCTAGAGTTGCCCAATTTGGGAATTCAGTAATAAGATTCATTGTGGAGAAAATCTCTGTGAGAACCATAGAAAATTGAAAACAAAAGCTCTGAGCTAGATTTTATAATAAAATGTATAAGCATCATTTTTTTGGGCCATCTCTTGGCAAATTATAGTCTGTTGTACAGTCCTCACTGGAGCAGGTCATTGCTGCCATTATTAATTAACAATAGGCATTCGCCAAAGCTGAAAATGATTTGTTTTATACTTTCCATGCTTCTGTTGGATATGATGTTCTAATTATGTTTCAAAAAAATTCTTAAACAAATGACAGTATAAAACCATGTTGACATGTTGGGCCACTCACAAAAGTCAGCGACTTCTTCCTAAACAATTTACTATGCTCTGAGCCTAATTCTGTTTCAGACGTGTTCTTAAATAACAATAGAAAAACATGTTTGTTGTATGAGTTGCTCAGTCCACTATAGCATCGTAATAACCAGGACCAGGACCAGCGGCCATAGTCAACATTCCTTCTAATATCATAGACTGAACTGAGAACGCTGGTAATGCTCAAAGTTGGTGAGGTTTTAATTTTCTAAACATATAAATATTTCCTAAGATGTTTAATAATCTCGCTGTATATTCTAATAATATGCATGGAAGCAACTTTCAGATCGGTTGTGTCCGAGTACTTCACCTCACAATGAATACAGCGAGGTGGTTACTGTATTAGGTTTTCACCTCTGCTTCTGGTCTCTTCCTAAATAATTGATCTACTGTTTCAATTTGGCACCCATTGGTCAGTCGTCTTGGTTAGATCGAGGGCCATCTGAATTAAGAAACTTAATGTATGTTCAAATAATTTGATTAAATTGCATGTCATTGCCAAAATATTTTACGGGAAGCCCAATGTCTGTAGTACATATCGCTTTGTAATTGGAATTTTTACTTCAATTTTATCCATGAAATCTTGGAAATATTTCAGTTTTATTTAAAAGTGGATAGTTATGGTAACCACAAAAAAATAGATATGAATATTGATTTTTATTTTAAAGTGTTTTTATGATGTTTTTAACAACAATATTGTTTACATATTCATTATAAGGAAGTAAGAAAATGGAGGAAAATAGACATGAATGGGAGGTAACTATCAAAGGCACCAAGCAATTGTTCATTTTTCTTGTTGGTGATTGTGCGGGGAACTTGAGTTGATCTAAGCTATCTAGCCTTAATCATCATCGAGCTATCAACCACAATCTCCCACCAATTCCTCCACGTCAAAGAGGTCGAGTAAGAGATGCAAATGCTACATGGGCGGTTAAATCTACAAGTGTAGTAAAAAGGCAAAATGCCAAAATACAATATGATTTAGATGCAAGGCTATGTCGTGCACGACAACAAGCATATAAAAGATTTGTTAATGAAGAAATTCTTTCAGCTGTAAGTATTTATTAGTATTTATTTGTATATGTTTTTTATTAATATTGTCAATGATGAAATTCTTTCAGCTGTAAGTATTTATTAGTATTTATCTGTATATGTTTTTTATTAGTATTAATTTATTGTTGTGGACTAAATTCATTGAAACTTGTTTTCACAGTCAGTTGTTACATTTGATCAGCTTAATGATACTTCAAAGCAAAGGATTTGTGAAAAAATTCAACGTTGGGATCAAAGTCTACCTCGTAGACGTATGGAGACAATGAAGCGCATAGACATTGCTTTAAAAGAGAAAGCAAGGACTGGGGTTCCTGATGATGTGGGGGAAGAAAGATTAGATGGGCACAACTATATATTAAACTTTGATGAAACTAATCAAGACAATGAGAACACAGTTGAGTCCATTTTTTTGCGTATATTAATTTTTTAGACATTTTAACATTAAATAATATTTATATTGATTATACTCATTGTTATTGATATGCGTAGCCTAATCAACAAAATTCCCCAAGTTCAAGCCACCAAATATTACGCCGCTCACCTAGATTTCAAGGTTTTCAAGGGGTTATTGGGCTAGTAAGTTTTTAATCCATATAACCTATTCCACTAAAAACGTTAATATATAAATTGTTATGTTTTACCATAATGATGGGATGAGAAATGGATGTTTTGTATTATATATCGTTATTCTTGATTTGTTTTGATTATGTGTGTGTGTGTTATTTCTTATTTATGGTGCAGGTGTTCCCTTTGGAACCATCACAATCAATAAAAACCCCTTGTCGAAGTCTTAAGAAGAATGGAAATGAAATGGTTCAAATGCTAGAACCATCTTCACGTCCAATGTCACAATGCAAGGTAAGCTATTTATACTCTTGTAAATTTAGCATATTTTTACATTTAATTTTATTTGATTCATACTTATATCTATGTATAATCTAATGTTCAGAGTAATGAATATACATTTCCCAAAACACCTTTGCACATGTATGATGGTGGACATGATACTCACCAAAAATCACATTCTCCTCAACCATTGCGGCATTCACCTAGACTTCAAGATAAATTAAGAGAGGTAAGTTATATACTACATATCTTAGCTCATAATAACATTGACATATATTTTTATGACTAGTTAATGCATTTTCTTTTCATATTCGTTACATGTTCCCCATATTCTCATTATATCTATATAGATTTTGATATTTGTTGATAGCTAGTCAATGCATTGTCTTTTCATATTCGTTACATGGTCCACATATTTTCATTATATCTATGTGGATTTTGATATTTATTGATAATGTTTTAATTTCCACATAAAACAAAAAAGATAAATGTTGATGCTATGGTTAAAAGGACCAAAATCACGCCAAAGGACTTGAAAGCACGTGGGTTCAAGTCACGCAAACAATACATAGAGCATATATGCTCAACTAGCATTGCTCTCACTAAACCCACTAGGCTTGCTACTTTGAAAGCTAAACATTCCAGCAAGTTGTGATTGGAGGAAGTTACAAGCTTGAATCTTAGAAATAAATGTTAAATTTACCTTGTTATTGAATTTACATAATATATGTATTTACTTGATATAGCAATTGCAATTTGTGAAAGAAATATCCTCGCTGTCAAATCTTTGAAATCAACGTTGAATATTTGCAAATATACTCTGGCGAACAAGCTTGTCATTGAATTTTCTTAATATGTGGATTTGTTTGACCAACCTTCGTCTTTGAATTTGCTTATTAGATAGATTTATTTGATATTTCATTCACTCCATTTGACAGAGTTGTCAACATTGTTGTTAAATTCCCAAAAAAATGTAGATTTCGGTAAACGAGTGATGTGAACCCAGCACAATTTTAATATTTTCTATTTTGTAAACGATTTTAATAAAGTGATTTTAAAATATTATTGCGAGAGTTCATAATCATCTTTTTAATTTGGGTTCAAGTTTTTTTTTCTCATTCAAGTTATTCTTTTGTAATTGTGGCCAGTATTGTGAAATGTATTATGTATATATACAAACAATTTTAATAGTTGAAAGGGTAATGATATTTTTTATTCATATTTATATAGGTATTATTTTATTTTTATTTTGAATTGTAAAATAAATTCTATAAGTAAATGGGTTATTTTGGAAATATTTTAAGAAAATGTATTTAAAAATAAATTTCTATTTGAAAAAAATTACATTATTTATATAAAAATATTTATCATATAAATCGATTATTATCAAAATATT
>APFE031212205.1:0-12375 GCA_000404065.3 Pinus taeda | reverse complement strand
AGGATACATAGCACCTACAAGGCCAGAAAGCAATCAAAAGTTAGCCACCATAATCAACAAAGGGATCAAATGCAAACGTATGAAGGTATGTTCCAAATTTTTAACCAACAGTTTAATGTCATGTATGCATGGTTTTCAAATCGTGGTAGGAGTCACTTAATGTAATGATTAACAAGATTATCCCACTCCTCGTCCACGATCACGCCTAATCCGCCTCATCACCCTCCTAACGGTTTCCTAATTGCTATTGATTTGAACTTGATACGAGCTGCTCTTCCATTAACTACTCATACCTCAGTGACGTATACCAGTGTACTACGGCTCTACATATGATCATTTCCGCAGTCAAGTGTATGTAGCCACCCGACACTTACAGATTTGACCATTGCACCCGCATGCATAAACTCATTGTCGTATTGTTCTCTATCCTCATACCACCATTTCCATTCTCGCTTTCATACACCACTCTCATTTTCACTGTAAATCCCTCTTTGTTTTTCCTCACCTCACTATTCAAAACCCCGATCATAAGTTCTGCACCATACTGTTTATTACATTACGGTTACTCTGTTACAACTGTAATTCCCCTGTTTTCCCGTAAGCATTCTCCTCAAGCGTCCATATCCCACTGTCAGAGCTTCAAGTAAAACTGAGAGCCAAAAATGGGGAAATTGTTAAGAGCAGAACCAGAGGGTTCGAAATTTTTAGAGGGTTACCCACAGATAAAAGAAGCACTGCAGAGAGCCGAATGGTCGAAGTTCATTCAGAAATTTAACGGGTACAATAAAGAGGTGACAAAGGCATTTGCCCAGTCATTTGATGGGAAAACCATGGAGGTAGGAGACCTGCAGTTCACCATAACAGAGAGCACATTAGCCACAGCAACTGATTTGCCTCAAAAAGGAGAACGTTGGTTCAAAAACAAAACAATTGAAGATCAAGAGTGGAGAAATATCCTCAAGAATCCAGGTATGGATACCTCCATTTTCACTAAGGGAATCCCTGTACGTGTCATTAAAGAAGAATGGACTTCATTACTGTTACTTGTTCAAAAATTCTTAACATGTGAAGGCCATTTCGGTGTCATGTATGTATATCATGCAAGAATCATGATGCACTTTATGGATGACCGTGCTATCAACCTACCTTGTTTCTTGTTAGCTAGTCTAAAGAAGATGAGTGCAACTGTTCAGAAACACGTGGGAAACATTGAACCCCACTTGTATCACCATGGACTCATTAGGATTTTAATTGAGGAGCAGTTGAAAACTAAAAATGATACATGGGAGAAGTTTCTAGTTAGAAACCATTTTCAAGAGGTAGCTGAAGCCTCTAGCAGCTCTCCTAGGATACCAAAGAAAAGTAGGAGAAGAGAGAAAGAAATTACTGTCCAGGAAACTGCTGTAGAAATTGAAGAAACTGCCCAAGAGACTGCTGAAGAAACTGCTCAAGAAACTGCCCAAGAAATTGCCCAAGAAGAAAGAAAAAAGGGAGACAGAACTAAAAGACAAAAGGGGGATAAAGGGAAAGCCATGGTGCAAGAGTCATTTCCTTCACCTGAGCCCTCAATTGAAGAAGACTCCCAAACACTAGCTGATAGATTAGCACAACTTCAAGCCACTGCCCTCTTAAAGAAAAAATAGAAAGAGAAACATAGTGCCCAGCAAAAGAGCACTAATGTGCAAGTGAGAAGAAGCAGTAGGCTGAAGGGAAAAATGAGTGTGACCAAAGGAAAACAGTCCCATTTCATTGATTTGGGCACACTTGAAAAGACTCTAATTCAGCTAGATGTTGAGCTAAGTCCTCCACGAGAGGAAAGTCCCTTCCAGCAAGAAAAAGAAAGCAGTCTTCAAGAATTTGAATTTAGACCAAGACAAACACTTCACATTGACCCTGACGAGGAGAAGGCATATGATTATTTGGAGACCTTAGAGCAATCTGTTGTCAGTCTAAGCACTATAGTGCCTCTTGATGAACAGGTCAAATCTTTAAAACAAGAGGTATTTGAGCTCGAAGTCTTGAACCGGCATATTAAGCAGGAGAATGAAGCATTGAAAGAACAAAGCAATCTGGAAAAAATTGTCCACAACAACACAATGCTTCACTTGGGTCTTTGGCAGAAAAAGAATAGGAAATTGAAGAGGAAATGTAAGAAATTGAGTAGGGCCTTGATTAACTTGAAGTTTAGGTGTTTGGTTAGAAAACCAAGAACAAATTTGGCAGTAAGAAGAAAAAGGAGAAGGTTGGATGTCTTGGCAGAGGCATCGGAGCATATGAACTGAAAAATCATGACAAAGTTTTGGTTGCATGAGGACATGCAACACCTTCATAGTGGGGGTATGTTGAGCCTCAAACCTGCACTCATTTAGTCATCCTCCCAACAGCCTTTTCCTACTCATTTCCTTCTTTTGTCATCATTTCCTTCATCAACGTGTTCAATTCATTGCATTATAGGACTTTTTAACATGATTTTCTAATTGTGCTAATGATTGACTGTTGGTTTAGATTTTTGGTTCAAGTGCTGCAGTTCTGCAGCTGATACAGGATTTCCGTAGCCGATCTTTGATTCCGTAGCCAATCCCAGATTCCGCAGCCATTTTCTTGTTTGCTATGATCCAGGTGTCCTCCAAAGGAAAGAGCCACATGGGCAAGTTTGTATGACTGTGTACATGGTGCGTGTGCTGTCAGCTCAGCCAAACTGGCCATCTACACCCCTGGTTAACGTGGAGGTAACTCTGGTCAAACTGCGAGGTTGCAAATGGTGGCACGGTTCTGCATGTTCAGTTGGAGGACGAAAGTCACAACTGGCCTCTTCTTTAGCCACGAATACTGCAGGGGGACAAGAATCCAACAGCGGATTTATTAACCATGATGACCATTCCCTAAATCCGTGCACGGTGCTGCTGAACATGTCTTTTGCATAAACTTTTAGTTAGCTTAATTTACGCACAAAATAGTTGATGTTCCTACTATAAATAAAGTGTTTCTAAACGCTGATTAGTTATTTTTTGGAAGTTAGTCTTTAGCTGCTGTAAAACTTTGTTTCAAGACTCTTTTATATAGCATTTACGCTCTCCACTGTGTTTTATTATGCTCTGATTTAATACCAAGAAGACAATTCTGTTCTTACCTGCGTAGCTGATCTTTTAATTGGTTGAAGTTGATGGAGGGCCCCTGTCTGCTACAACCATTGTGCAGTAGCTTTTAAATTTACTTTCCTGCATTCCTTTTTCTTTAATTCACCATGTATATTAATGTACAGTTTTGAATCATGCTGCTTTATGTTTCTGTACTTTTCATGACTGATCAGTGTGTGTTTTTACAACTTTGTTAGGAGCCCGGGACAGTGTGATTTTCCTTCTTTTTAACACTAGTGGCATCTGAAGTTGTCTTATCTAAACTGCTGGCTTTCGCTTTGATTTTCATTAGTTTCCTTGCTTAGTTAGTTTCCTTGCCTAGTTTACTTTATCAAGTTTTATCAAGTTGCTAATCTCTTGATGGTTCTTTTTATCATAATTCACTAACTTTTATGGGACCAAAACATCATTTAATTGCAGCTTGGTTTATTTAGTTTTAGACTCATATTACTAATTCACTCCTAACTCTTTTTCAGATGATCAATTTAGCTAAAGGAAGAATGTTAAGGGAGAATTAAGTAGTGTGATTTGTCACTTAATTTTTGCATTGCTTTAGATTCAATAGAGGAGTTAGAGTAGTGTTCTTTCTTTCAGCTGAGTTAATGTAGATGTCATTTTCATTCTTATCAGCAGTAAAGGTATTGGACTAGTGCCATTGGTCTTTTTGTTTGATGCTTTACTTTCATTCGAATCTTTAATTCCATTCCAAGTTGTTGTTCAAGTTTTCTCTTTAAAATTCAAGAAGCATTTAGAAATCACCACATACACACACATTCACTCACATGTTTATAACTTCATCACATCACATTAGGAAGATAAGTTAGACATACAATAAAAAGGACAAAAAGAACTAGGAAAGGCTGCTTAAGTATATATTGTACACTTCACTTCATCAGCTTACGAGCCCTGGGTTGACAATTTATGATAGCAATTTAGACAACACTAAATTGACCAAACAGTGGTTACCGTGAATTTTGCGTTCTTTTAGCCTAAGGCGGATTTAGGTGCTAACATATATGACCAAAGACCCTAGATTAAGTTGTTACACACGAACCATTATAGAAATATTAAACACTTTCCTAGAAACCAAAGTTGTTGTAATTCCTAGGAAGCATAATATGCAGGCTCATAGTTTAGCAATGTTTCCCAGCACTTGTAAGTTACCATTCCAACCTAACCATCAGTACACTATTGAGATCAGGCACAGACCTACTATCCAAGATAACTTAAAACTGGCAAGTATTTTCTAATAACCAAAAAATAAACGATTTTTTAGCCTTAGAGGAGGAATTTCTAAATAGTAATATAGATACTAACATAACATTAGATCGTGATTTTAAAGATAAAATATAAATTAATAAAATAGAAGATGAGGAGGTAGATAAATCCTATCCCACTAAATTTACAAAATCAGATGTACAAAACCTAATGCAATTTGAAATTGATGAGATAATTAACGAAGATTATGAAGTCATTAATCTCAAAGACAATTTTTGCCCCAAACGATTAACCCCTTCGGAAGACTTGTTTAATTCAAATGATGTCCCTAGAAAACCAAAGATGGAACCCTTAAAATCTAATATAGAGGAGTGTAATATAGGCGCTACGGAAAACCCAAAATTTGATAAAACTTTCAAAGTCCTTACCTCTTACGGAAAATGTGAAATACATTAAACTATTAAAGGAATTCCAAGATGTCTTTTCTGGGAGTTATGAGGACCTCAAATCCTACAAGACGAACATAATACAACATACCATCCCCATAAAAGAAAACTAGAAACCATTCAAACAAAAGCTTAAGAGGATCAATCCCACTCTATTGCCTTCTATTGAAAAGTAAATTAGAAGGATGTATGAAGCCAAGATAATAGCACCAATTAGATTCTCTGATTGGGTTTCAAATTTGGTACCAAGATGGAGGAAAACTTGTGAGATTAGACTATGTGTTGATCTCAGAAATCTCAATAAAGTTTTTCTCAAAGATAATTATCCTTTACCTAAAATGGATCATATATTACTAAGGGTAGTAGGTGTTTCTCGGAAAACTAGTATTCCTAAATAATGTTAGCCCTCTAGGTTTGGAAACTACCCTTGAAACAACATTTTAAAGAAATTCAACAATTTCTTCTATGTGTAACAAATAAGAGAAAGATAATGGAAACAACTTGGAACTTTCGCTTAATCCCTTGCTTGATCTCTCTCCCCTTTGACAGATCGTGCAACTCCTCCCCATACTTAACACACTTGGAGAGTACCTGCACAAGTACAACAATAGTGAACTGTCGAAGCATTGTGATCCATTACAACATAAACATTACATAATTAAATATATAATGAACAAATGTAGCATTCACAAATGATAACATTCATAATTTCACAATCATATGGAAGAAAACATGAAGAGCTTTATTAATAGAAAGGAGAATTACAACCCAGTTGTCTGATCCAGCATCATCCTCCCAGCTTCAATCTTTCCTCACCTCATGAAATAGCAAGATCACTCCAACAATACAATGCTCTATCCTCAATTACAAACTATCAACACTTCCTTGCAATTCACAATATTGTAGCCTCAACATCTCTTGAATTGGAGATTCATTTATAGATGTTTGCAAGGGTGTGAGTCATCCATGGGATTTGATTAGTGTCATTCCAATTGTTACAATTGATTCCACAAGAGAAGGGATTGGAGATTTCTTAGATCCTTTATTCATCCTTGGGTGAATTCAGAGAGGTAAGTGGCATAGGAGAAGTTTCTAGAATATTTCATGAGCAACCACCTAGCAAACTGTCCCAGACACTTGTCCATCCTCACCCATTGCACCCTATAGAACGCCTAAATAGTATGAATCGCACCCTGACAGTGTACCACTCAGTATCCATTGCACTTTTCCAGTGGAGCAGTTAGTATGGTTCAATTTATACAATTTCTGGATGGTTTATTAGATGGAACTTTTGGGGAATGAGATATTCAGATGACTATGTTCCTTTAGGGTATGAAACAACTATTTTAGCGGTTGATGAGCCCTAATAACTTGACATATAAGATCTGGGTTGATGTGCCCAAATATGTCTATAAGAGTAGGGTCAACCAGAATCTCATTATTAGATGGGTTTTCTGGTTATAGTTAGATTCTAGTTCACCTAGATGACCAGGCTAAAACCACATTCTCTACTGCTTGGGCACATTCATATTTGTGAAGATGCATTTTGGATTAAAGAATGCAAGGGCCACCTTTCAAAGAGCTATGGACATAGATTTTGTTAAGGAAATTTATGACTTCCCAGTAAAATACTTAGATGATATCACTGTATTCTCAAAATCTGAAAAACAACACTTAGATCATCTAAGGCATGTCTTCATCAAATGTAGGAAGTATGGAATTTCTTTGAATCCTAAAAAATCTTTATTTGGGTTAGAAGAGGGAAAATTTTAAGCCATATAATCTCGAAACATGGTATCTGAATAGATCCTATAAGAATTGAAGCCATCTTACAGATACAACACCCTAGGAGCATCATGGAATTACAAGCCTTTTTAGGGAAAATAAACATTCTTAGGAGATTTATTTCTAACTTAGTAGAATTAATTAGGGCATTAAACAATATGTTGAAAAATGATTCGACCATGAAATGGACTGTTGAGGCTAAGAAATCCTTTGAAGATATTAACCTAGCCTTAACAAAGACTCCAGTTTTGATCAATCCAAAGTTTGATAGAGATTTCATTATATTTTCCTTTGCCTCAGAACACACAATGGTTGTAGTCCTACTGCAACAAAATGATGAGGGTTATGAACAACCTATTGCATTTTTTAGCAAAGCCTTGAGAGATGCCCATTTAAAATACAATATAATGGAAAATCAAACTTTTTCTTTGGTCAAAGCTACCAAAGATTTTAGAGTTTACATTTTATATTCTCATATAATAGCCTATATCCCCAATTCAGTAGTCAAGGATATCCTAATTCAGGATGGTACGGATGGAAAGAGAGGGAAATGGATTGCTACTATATTAGAATATAACCTAGAAATCAAGCCAACAAAGTTAGTCAAAGGCTAAGGTATAGCCAAGGTTATGGATGAATCGAACTATCAGGCCTTAGATATAAATTTTATTGCAGAAGTGGATAATGGAGAGGAGATGGAAACTCCACCAATCAACCGGGCCTTTATTGAATCACCATGGTATGATGACACCATATATGTTTTACAAAATCTACAAGGTCCTCCTGAATTATCTAGGACCAAAAGGATATTTTTAAAAATGAAATCTTTAAAATTTTCCATGATTGACAATGCTTTGTTTTAGAGGAATCATGAAGGTGTCCTTCTTAACTATTTATTAATAGAAGAATCTAACAAGGTGTTACAAGAGTTTCATGCAGGCGACTGTGGCAGACATGTTTATTGGAAAACCACTGCTGACAAGATCCTTAGAGCTGGTTTCTATTGGCCTACTTTGTTTTTTGATGTAAAGAAATTTGTAACCTCCTGTCATAAATGTTAGATTTTTGAAGGAAAGAAAAATCTTTTACCCTTGCCCTTAAAATCAATCTCTACTGAAGCACCTTTTCAACAATGGGGTCTTGACTTCATTGGTGAAATCCACCCACCTACCTCTGCCCAACACAAATGGATCCTCACTGCTACAAATTATTTTACCAAATGGATAGAATCCATACGAGCAAGGCAAGCCACTCACACTATTATAATAACCTTCCTTGAATCCAATATCCTATCTAGATTTGGGTGCCCAACCAAGATTATCATTGATAAGTCAACAGCCTTCAATTATAGGATAATGATTGATTTATTTAATAAGTACCATATAACTTTGGTTCATTCCACAGCTTATTACCCCCAAGGAAATGGACTAGCAGAGTCCTAAAAACAATTTCTAGTAAATATCATCAAAAACTTGTTAGAAGACAACAAGAAAACATGGAACAAGAAGCTAGTAAATGCCTTATGGGTAGACATGCTAACCACAAACAAATCCACTGGTACTAGTCCTTATCAATTAGTTTATGGAATGGAAGTTGTTTTCCCATCTTCTTTGGGAACACCAGTGATGAAGCTACTCCAAGAGCTACAAGTTGAACCAAATGACATCCAAAGAAGAATCAACCAAAAAATTCACTTACAGCAGACCGGGGAAGAACTATACATTAGATCTCAAGTTGTGCAGGAAAAGATCAAGAAGATTTTTGATAAAAGGACTAAGGCAGAAAATGTTTACCTAGGGGACAATGTTTTGAAACAGGATTCAAGAAGAGAGGATAAAGGTAAACATGGGAAATTTGATTTCCTATGGAAAGGCCCATATATCATTTATGCTTTCAGAGGTAATAATGATTTCTTCCTCAGAGAAATGGATGGCATAGAAGCAAAAGGAGGACGAGTTAATGTTTGAATGTTCAAACACTATATTGAACCTAGTTACTGATTTCACTAATCATGTGTATACACTTTACTTTCAAAAGTCTAGAGTGGATTGGATGGTGATTTTTTGAAGTTGAAGCCCGAAGAGAAGGCCCTAAGCTTCAAAAGTTTTACTGTCATAAATAGTAATAATGCAAAAATATGAAAGGGAAAGTTGCAGGAGAACATCACAACAATTTAGAAGGCCATTGGTGTACAAAGTTCTTGACATTTCACCAATAAATGCCATCCCCAAGTGGAGCCACTGTTAGGTTCCTATACTAATAGGAGTCATAATTTTTGAATGGCTAAGATTAAACGTGTAATATCTACATACCTTTGATTTCTGCAAATGTTTTCCATATTCAAAAAATAAAAATAAAAAATGTAAAGAGGGTATGTCCTAAAAGAATAATCCAAGGATAAAAGGAATAAGAATGTCAAAAAAGATGAAAAATGTGAACCCCAAGAAAAGAAAAAGGACCATGAAAGTGTCGAAGTCAAAATGCCACTACTATTTACTTTTCATGCATAATAAATGATTGTGTGCATTTCGTAACCTTCGCCACAATCCATGATAGTCAAAATGTTTAAACTTGTCTATTTCATGTTTCAATTTCATGTCTATAGATAGAGAATAAATATCTGACGAAATTGTTTAATCTTAGCAGATAATTAGATAGGTAGAGTAAATAAAAGGAGCTCAACTGTTTAAAGTGAGCCCTTGGATATAATAAGGTTAGACTTAGTTAGTTTACTATTGTAAATAAAAAGGAAAATATTTGATAAGGGTTTGCTAGCTCAAATTCACCCTAGCAAAGAAAAGTAAAAATTGTAGGATGAGTAGATGGGTAAGTAGTAGAAAAGTTGCAGAATTTTGATGTTTGATTAGAAAAAAGCATGTGTATCATCTTTTTCATCATAAAAGCTCCAAATGTGAATGGGCACTCAAGCATACAGATGGATATCAAAGTCAATTAATTAATTTCCCTCATTCATTTCACTTTTTACTTAACTAATTTCCCACAATAAAGATCAAAGTAATTGAAAACCCTAAGTCAAAGAGGCTTAGGGCATTTCTCTCACTTTTGGAGGGACCAGACCCTCAACTCAATGACTTACGAGAAATAAGTACTAAAACCCCGTCATAAACATTCATTTCCCCATTCAAATCATTCATGTTCCCTAAAAATACCCTTTTCCTAAGGTTAAAATTACTTTTACCTAGGCAAGGCATTCGTTCACCCACATGACTCATTTTCATATCAAAAAACCCATGAAAACACTAAATCCTAAGTTTTTGTGCTATTATAAGGGAACCAATAAAACATGAAATATCAAATGCTTAGGGTATAGTACCCCTTTCCAGTCACTTTCCTAATTACTAATTTATTTATTAAATCCTCGCTAAAAACCCCCTTTCCCCATATATATGTAATTCCCGCAATATTAATTAAATCCTACACTAATTTAATTATATAAACCATAATATTACCCAAAACCCTAAAAATACACTAACTAATCGACGTGCGATTAAGTTAGTTTAAAAACCCAATTAAACCCCTGCCAGGCCCCCCACTACCTTCCGTGCAACTCCACTACCCGATTGCTGCACAATCTCCCCCTTCCACATTTGATGGTCCTCATTCATTTTAGAAGGGCCTAACATCCAAATGTTACCCGCCCGAAAAGGGTTGTTTTCCACTGTGCCCCCGAAGCTACGTGTTGCTCGATGAGTGGATTCGGGCAGCGTACCCCAAAAACTACCAAGTGCCCAAAATGATCCAGATTTAAACAGGAACGCAATAAAATACAGAGATAACCATATACACAAAGATGCAGCGGAAATAATACTTCATTTCATTAATGGAAAATACTGAAATATGCTTACAACCGGAAATAGAAATAAACCAGCTAGGGCGATGGTAGCTTATCCCTGAGAAGAGATGTGTGGCTACATGCCTCTGAACTGTGTTACAATGAGGCTCGAAGGCCTATTTATTGTTGAGAAACAATGGAAAAACCCTTCACATTCCAAAACCTAACCCTGGAAGATGAAACGCCAAATTGTGGGCCCCGTTTTTGGGTAAGTTGGTACATCAACTTCCCGGGGTCGCGAATTGGTCGTCTTATCTCCGTTTGACGCGCATGATAGCCCGTTGGAAAGATCTCTCCGAGGACTACGACGGAAAAGACGATTTTTAGCCACGAAAAATCGCTGGCGATAGATTTCCCAAAAAACGTCGTTTAGGGCCTCAAAATGGCTCCGGAAGTTTAGGACCCGAAAAACTGCTAAAAATAGTAAATTGTGCTATAATTAAGGAAACTGAAAAAAACTGCACGAAGCACTTAGAGGGGATCCAAGTCGAATTAAGCGGGTGGCCACCAATATCCACTTGGATCATCCCCCCTTAGGAAGCAATGGTCCCCATTGCGTTGAGTTCCTCCATGAGATGAGGGAACTTCTGCTGCACTTGGTCCCTGGTGAGCCACTTGCCCTGGTGAAGGAGTTGTCCTTCTTTGACAACTCGATACAGTTGGATATTCTGCTGGCGAGTGTGCTTGATCTGTGTGTCCATGATCCGATCAGTTGGAGCTTGTTCCATAGCTGGATTTAACTCTGTTGGTGTGAGTTGTTCTGCAATGTCGGACGTGTCTAGTAATGGCGGAAGTATGGCCGAAGGCGGTCAACATTGAACACCGGGTGCAGGCCAATGAATGGGGGAATGCTGAGCTCAAATGCATTGTCTCCCACAGCCTTGGTAATGGTGTAAGGGCCATATCGGAGTGGTCTGAGTTTCCGGTAGGCTCCGGTAAGGCGTTCCTTTTGCAAATGCAACCAGACCTTGTCACCCACCTGAAACTTGTGTGGCACCTGTTGATCATGTCGCTGCTTGTACTTGGCATTTGATTTCTCAAGAATGTCATGGACCTGCTCGCGAATATGTTGGATGCACTCAATGAAGCTGGTGGCCTTATCTGTTTCGGACTGGACATGAGCTGAATTCATGTGAGTAGCTGCAAGTGGCATGGCCACATCAATGGGGCCTAGTGGCTGGAATCCCAAACCCACCTGAAAAGGGCTATGGCCAGTGGAGCTGTGGAGAGCTCGGTTGTAGCTGTGCTGAACATAGGGGAGGCTCTCGTCCCCTGTGCGTGGATGCTTTGAGTTGTACATGTGCAGAATGTGTACGATCATCCTGTTGACAACCTCTGTCTGGCCATCAGTTTGAGGATGGAAGGCTGTGGACTTAGTGAGTTTGGTGTCCAGCATCGGCTAGAGACTGGACCAAAATGTACCGAGGAACCTGTTGTCCCGATCTGAGATGATAGACTGTGGGATCCCAAGGTGTACCCACACTCGTTCAAAGAAGAGTTTAGCAGTGGCTTCTGTTGTGATATTCTTCTTGCAGGCCGCCATAATGGACATCTTTGAGAACCTGTCGACGACCACAAAAACACAGTCATTTCCATGCTTAGTGGAAGGAAGGCCTGACATGTAATCCATGGAGATGGATTCCCAAGGTCGACTAGGGGTAGCAACGGGGTATAGAGGCCATGCTTCTTAATGGCCGGTTTGGCAATGGCACAGGCAGTACATGATCGGATGTATTTCCCAACATCCTGTCGAAGATTCGGCCAATAGAAATAATGTTGCAGTACTGCCACTGTTTTCTCGACCCCGAAATGCCCAGCAGCCCGACTGTAGTGTGCTTCCCAAATCATCTTGGCACGCTCGCTTGAAGGAACACAGAGGTGACCAAGGTGGCATAATAGGGCATCCTGGAGGTGAAAATCTGCAACCTGCTGACCC
>APFE031212201.1:0-44094 GCA_000404065.3 Pinus taeda | reverse complement strand
TTACAAGATAAGGTTTTTTTTTTCTTTTTCTTTTTTTTTTCTTTTTTTTGGCTTTCTTAAGTAATCAACATTTTAAAAAAGAAAAATAAGACAACTAGAAAATTTGTCTGATTTTTAAAAAAAAATGGACATAAGCATGAAAATCACTAACATTTAAAAACAAATATTTATATTTGATATAAAAGAAATTTTAAAGTGTTAAAAATATGCTCCAAAAAAAAATGTGTATTTTGCATCACCACTTTTCAAAATCGGTTCTTTTTTGCTACCTCAACGAAACGGGTAATCATATCAGTTCCCGTTTCAAAGTTTACATTGTTGTACGTGGAAGCCTGGACCTAGTCGGATTTGTCTATGTTTAATAAAAGCTAAGTTCTCTTAGTTTTGTACTTATTAATATGTGGATTTAATGGATGATATCTCACTGTTATTTTCATGGTTTAATTTTGGTTATAAGCATGGTTATATGTCTGGTTATTGTCATGGTTATTTTATGTATTTACTTGTAATTGAAATGATAATGGATGCAAGACCTAATTGATTTCATAACAGTTCAAGGGAGAAGGTGGTGATCCTTCTTGTCATGTCTCGTAAGAGTTTTCTATCATTCATGCTTTGTCTTGTATCCTATACCTATAGATTGTATTGCCAAGTGTATGACAGAATGTCAATCCCAGTTGGGGATGGTTAGACCTAGTCCTGAAGTTAGTTTTGGTTTATTAGTCTTGTCATCATGTGTTTATTGGATTCTGGAAGTTACAGCAAGTTCTAGGTAGTGGCCAGAATTATGGGCTTGAAAAGAACCTTAAATCCCGCAGACTCTAGCAAAGGTTTGTTAGAAATAATCCCTCGACATAGGCATGTAGACTTGTGGGAGCTTTCAGAGCTCTATGGAGGTTGGCATGGCCATAGGATGGGAGCATCCAGAGGTTGAAGAGCTTAAGAACTCAGTGGGACCTAGGGACATGATACCTATGTGGTTGGGATTGCTCTTGGGAGCGTTGTTGTTGATGTGGACGGTAGGTTTGATTTGTTTTTGTCGATTCCACTTCCTTAAGAAAACCTAGGAGGTTGAATCATATCATATTATCCACTCGCCACATGTTTACCCCGGTTGGACAGTTACTTAGGTAGATATGGAAGGAGAGTGTTACAAAGAGGTATCAGAGCAGGTTGCGCTCTCTTTGGGTCACATCTATGGTATCAGAGCGGGTTGTTCTCTCTTTGGGTCATATCTGATACCATAAAGTGGTATCAGAGTATGGTTCACCCCTTGGACTGGATGGGTTGTGTGTTGGTCATGTCGATTGCATATGTGTTTCTTATGCTTGTAGTCCATGTGCGTGTTGCATTTACATGGTGTTGATCATGGGTGTCATGATGTCATCATGTGAAGGTTGAGGGTGTTGTTGTGGGATGTATTATCATGAGTGTATGGTTGTATATGTATTTGTTATGCAGGTATGGTAGGTCGGAAATGCATTGTGAGGTCATTGTATGCAATTAGGTCATCATGATATTGTTGTTTGTTATGATGTTGATGTGTTGGTTGAGATGGAGTAGGAGATGCAGATCATTAAAGTGCAGTTGCAGCGTTGGACCTCGAGGCAAAAGCATGTCGTCATACAGGTTTAGATGTTGGGCATGCAGGTATGTTATTTAATGGATTTTTATATGCATTATTGTTATATACATTAGGTTTACTTACATGTCAATTGATGTTATGATTACATACATGTTAGATGCTAGTTGATTAGTGTAGTCATATGCACATGTTTCAAATAGTCATGAGTGATAGTGACCTATGGTTCTATGCATTTCTCTTGTTGCTTTATGTTAGATAACTTGATGATTATGTTATATGTTGTTGATGAGTATGTTATAGGTTAACTTGTTGGTGTTATATGATAGTTAGCATGATGATTAGGTTATATTTTGTTGATGAGTATGATATATAACTTGTTGTTATATGCGAGTAGCTTGCTGATTAGGGCTATTACATTAGGCTCTTGATGTTATATGTATCATGCTAAATTGGATTAGCCTATGCAGATCGTTAGGGTTAAGAAATTCAGGTATGAGTCGACTGATTTGTGACATTTTGTCATACTAATCTAGATCGATCGTACATATGTGATTTCTATGCATAAATGACAAATGTTTGTGATTTTATGATTGATTTCTTACTCATTCTTCGGTGGATTCCGAGCGTTAATCACATGGATCCTCAACTGATGAGCCAATAAATATGACCAATTGAATGGTCTCCCATCACTCACCAATTGGTCTAGTACGACTACCCACCCTTCAGGGAAGGTTTATGTGTTCTCTTGACCATATATTACGCAGGAAAAGATGATGAAGAATTGATAAGCATTCCTGAGGGACTTTGTCTTGTAAACATGAGTGGGCGTCTGTCTAAAATTTGACATCTCTTGCACCCAGCACTTGATGATATCTCTACTATTCACAAAGCTATGGGTGGCATAGAAAAATGAATCCATTTTCTTCACCGGATGGGGCAAATGATACATATGCTAAAAATTCACTGTCGTGAAGGTGGCAAGCTCTCTCCCACTGGAACTACTCAGTGTCATAGTCTGTTCCTCTTTGTGTGAGAAAATCTAGCTGATAATGTCCGCACATGGGAAGGCAAGTTACCTACATGCAACCTTGTATAAGCCTGACTACTGGATACTAAGATAAATCTTATGGTCCTCTAAGTCTTCCTTGAAGTTCTCTGCAAATGTATCTTTGATTTGATTCCATGTCAGTGTTGAACCCTTCTCAATGAACAATTGAGTATCTGCATAAACTAATAGATCAACTGATATTTGCTCAAAATCTTCCCCGATACTGCTCTCGGCGGTTTCCTTTGATGCAACTCTCTTGGATGCCATGTTAAATGTAACTACTAGAGGGATGCTCAATAACTGTTGTACCTATTGGACAGAGAGGACACTCGTGGCTTGCAAATGCAAACTTAAAAAACCAAAGCAACTTCAAGACAATATTAAGCAACAAGTTGGGCTCATGATGGGAAGGATTGTGCAATTCTAGTTGACTTTGGGAATTGCACACTCTGTAGTCCAAGTAGTCAGTCGAGAAGCTTGATGACTAGAACCGTGGAATGTGCGGTTCAGTCTGGGCGAAGGATGGGCGAGACTGTGCATTACACAGTCTCAGTGGCCAAGCTGGGAGGCTATCTCCTGGAAATGCGTAGTGCACAGTTGGAGACAACCCAAGACAAGCTCTGTGCAATTCCAAAATTCAAGGCAGGTGCCTTGAGCTACCAAATTGTGCAATGCATGCAGTGAAGTGTGAGATCCGGGCAAGGGGACCCAGATTTGCCCAAAGGGAGTGTGAAAATAAATAATATATGAAGAATGGTGTGATGTTTAGTGCAAATATGAGTAAGTGTTGATTCATGCATATGAAACAAGTTCAAGAATCAATTAAATTGAATGAAAATGAAGCATGTGAAGAGAGTCACCATAACGACAACTGTGTAGAAATTTTGAATAATTTAACACATATTCAACAGAGATTATCCTGATCATGTACTATTGCGGAAAACATACACAATACATAAGCTCCTCTACGTTGATCATCAAATATAGCAGCATCAATAACAATAAAACATCAAGAGCATTCACACATTAACACAGTATGTATCCCGGGGAAAGCATCTCGCTAAAAACCCCAACTATCTGTATATTAATGATTGAGTCATGTAACATTACAAGGTACAATGCTTATCACAAGCAATCCAGTACCAGCTCCACCTGTTACACACAATACAGCTCAGATCTGAATCAATCACTGGCTCAAATCTCTTCCGCTGCTTGCCTGCCTCCGCTGCTCAATACCTGCACAAGAACCGGTGTAATACCAAGGCAGCCACGTCTTTCCTTGGCTAAATCACGTGAGAACAAGCTACAATGTGGGAAAACTCATTGGCATACTCAATCCCCTGATTTGTGCAAGATCTGGTGCACAACTATAGTCACAACTGATAGCAATCTGATTCTCTAACACCTGTCCCTGCTGAACTGAACATGCACTGACATGCAACTGAGTTAACTGATGTATTCATTAGTTGTATTATGAGTTAATAACTTGTGAATTAATTAATAACTAATTCACCCAACTCATCTCTAGTCTATTCGCCAGTTAGACTAAATACAACCAGTTTAACAAAGCTAAACTGAACACAACTCCATCAACTGCACCTCCAGTCCACTAAACTCAACTCACTTGAGTTCTAACTGAAGTCATGCATGCAAATATTCAACTAACCCATAAGAACCACGTATTTCCTTCATGCAATTGCATGTGCCACATCCGTAGCTCGAACTGAAGTGCTCCAAGAGAATAAGACAAAGTTTATAGTCCAAATATTATTGTGAGATAATAATATTTGACTTTTCTATTTTTGACAGCCAGTCTAAAAATAGACTTGATCACTCACACTGTGATCACTCACACTTTCATCAAAAATAGAAGTCCATCTATTTTTCCAACTTGATCAATCATCCATAAACAACAACCTGCAATCCATAGACATGATCCATATGTCTAAAAATAGACATAGTCTAAAAATAGACTTGCGCCAAAAATAGCCTGCGGGCCCACTTAGTGAAGGCGACTCTTTTCACTAAGCTCCATCATCTTGTTGCAATCTCAACATATGCAACGACATGAAAGTAATGAAAATGAAAATGAAATTTCATAAATTTATTCAAGATTTGTGGAAACTAGTGTTGTGGCTCCTCCAACAACCCCTTGACATCCTAATTGCGTTCAATGCCTTGTGCTTGGAGGGAATTGAGGGGGTCCCAACTTTCCAATGATTATATAGGTCACCCTACCAATAATATCTAGTGCTTAGGAGTTATTTTCGGCCCTATAATAACTTGAAAAAATGGGGTAAATTTATGAAGTTAATTACGATTTATGAGACAATCCATCATTACAAAGACACCCTCCTCCTAGCTCGCTGAGGTAATGTTACGGGAAAGTATTAAACTTGATCTATATTGCATATTTTTGAGTTTTAAGCCTTTTTTAGGAAAAAACTAAGCCTTTACCTATTTATATATTGGACCACTAGTCATTAGAGCAATGCTACATGGTCTCCCGTGGGGAAATTTTGGGGCTTTCTCTTCAATTTTTGCCTCCTCTAGCCTATATAACGTTTTTTAACCATTTGTATAGAAAAATATAACTATAATTATGCTTTATGAATAACCATAAGGTCTCCTTTACCTTAACCCAGCTCCATAGTGCTAGATTGTTAGTCTTCTCAATGCTATAGGGTCATTTTGGGCCAAATTTAGTGTCTTTTCTCAATTTTTGGTCTCTTCCACCTCCTGTAATGAAGTGTTAGCCATAAATACATCACTAAAAAATTTCATTATTTCTAAAAGGATGTGATATATATTCTCCTTTTCCTCCTCTTGTGCTCTATATCTCTCTCTTGCTCATGTTTTTAGCGGTACGGGTTCTCCCTTGGTCAAATTTAGTGTTTTTTCCTCAATTTTTGGACTCTTTGAGCCTCATAGCACATCAATTATCATTAAGATACTGAAATATCACATAATATATTCCAAAGGATTCATTACAACGTCTCTCTATTCTTCTCCTAAGCTCTATAACATTGTATTGTCCCTCTACTCAATGGTACAGGGTCTTCAGCAATGAAATTTTGGTGTTTTTCTTCAGTTTTTTGCCTCCCTAAACCACCGTAGTGTAGTGTTACCCATTATTGTCATGATATATAACATCCTTAAGAAATACTACAGTGACACAACATATTTTCAAGATCCATATTGAGCTATGGTCATTCCCTTAGAGTTTTCCCTCACTTATGATGCCTTTTCCTAGGCTTTCTTGGTGTAAAAATAACCTAATTTGGAGGTGAATTTTGAGGTAAAAGGGAAGAATAATTAAGTTATTTAAAACTTAGGAAAAATATATTATCAATTCCTCAAAAATCCAAGGTAATTTTCCCCTAAGTTCCCTAGGGTTTCATGCTCCAGGGGCCAAAATTAAACTTTGAAGCTTAGTTGTTGACTTTCGAAGTCATTGTAGTGGCATTAATTAATGATGTTGTACTATAGAATAGAAAAATAAATAAATATAACATTTTATCAAATTTTAAATCTTCAAAACTTGGTCAAGGTGTCTCCCTCAAATTTTTTCCTTCACTTAAGGTACCTTCTCTTAAGCCTTCTTTGGGAAAAATTGCCCTCAACTGAAGGAGAACATTAAGGTAAAAATGTCGATTCTTAAAATATCTTAAATTTCATGAAAACAATTATATTATGGCCCCAAAATATCCCAAATAATATCCTCTCTTGGATTTATAGGGTTTCCCTCACCAAAATTAGGGTTTAATGCCTCGAAAACACCTCAACATCATTTCACTATCTTTTTAGATTGAATTTTGAACTCACATTTTTCATAAATATTGGTTACATAAACAAGTGTTTTCCTTCCTATAAACCCTAATTTTACTCCCAAAGGCATAAAGAGGATCCTCCATGGGGAAATAGATAGCTACCCTTCACCAAGATTCCTCTTGATGAAGCCATTCAGGTTATAAAAGATGTTACTGATCCAGGTACTGCAAAATTGGCTGAAATCTGCTTGAGGTCAACTGTGTTCACCTTCCAAGGCATATTCTATGAGAAGACATCTGGTGTGGCCATGGGATCACCCCTTTCGCCAATCGTGGCCAACCTTTACATGGAATACTTTGAAAAGAAAGCCCTTGAATCATACCCCTTAAAACCAGCCTAGTGGAAGCGATTTGTCGATGATACCAATATAAAATGGACTCATGGCAAAGCAGAACTGGACAAGTTTTTCATGCACCTAAATTCTATCTCTCCAGAAATAAAATTCACTATGGAACTTGAAGAAAACATGAGCATCCCATTTTTAGATGTTCTCATCATCAGAAAAGAGGATGGTTCTCTAGGGCATAAGGTATTTAGGAAGGTAACCCACACTGAAAGTTACCTCCATGCAGATTCCCACCATCACCCAGCTCAAAAGTTTGGGGTTCTAAACACTCTTGCTATCAGAGCCCTTCGAATTTCTGACTCTGAGCATCTTGTTGAAGAAAAGAATCATTTAGTCGCAACCTTTAAAAGTATAGGCTACAAGGAACAAGAAATTAAAAGAGCCATAGAGAAAGCTGAGAGGAGGTTGTTGTCTCATGAACCTAAGGCGCAAGACCAACCTCAGTGTTGTAAGGTCTTTCTACCTTATATCCATGGAGTTACAGACAAAATCGCTAAAATCCTAATGAAGAAAAACATTATCACACATTTCTCAGCACCAGGAACGATCAGGCAAGGTATGAGGTCTGTAAAAGATGATATTGACAAACATCAGCTTAAAGGAGTCTATAAAATAGATTGTTCATGTGGAAAAAGCTACATTGGTGAAACAGGTCGCTCCCTACAGACGAGGCTCAAGGAGCACGGCGCTGATATTAGGAATGAAAGGTCTTGTACTTCAGCCTTGGCAGAGCACTCCTCGAAAACAAAACACCATATCTGCTTAGAAAGCGCCTCAATTATCGCAAGGGAAGAGCAGAATCATAGACGAAAGATCAGAGAAGCACTCGAAATTATCAAGCACCCTCATAATCTGAACAGAGACAATGGCTTGGAGATTAGCAGGAGCTAGCTCCCCTTAATCAGTGAAATCAGGATCGCCAACACGTCCCAGGTATAACATATCCTTTACCCTTATCATTAAATAAATAATAATTATAAATTAAAATAAAAACAAATAAATAATTATATTATAAATAAACAATTATTTAATATATGATATTAATTAAAAATTAATTATATTAATATTATTAATATTGATTTATTTATATATTTTAAATTTAAGATATTAATATTAACTTAATTTAATATTTAATATATAATATTAAATTTAATTTTAATAATTTAATTTAGTAAATTATAGTCATTATTAATTAATTTAATTTATGATATTAATTAATATTAATTTAATTTAATATATACTATTAACTAATATTAATGATTTAGTATATTATTTTTAATTAAATTATAACAATCAATTAATATATTATTTATTATCATTAATAATAAAAATTTAAACCATATTCTTTCAATTATCTTCAATTTTAATTTATTAATATTAATTAAATTAAGATATTAATAAGATAAACAAATGTGTGAGACGAAGGGAGCACGAACATGGTAACGGTACCCAGCTAGGGTTTCTGCAGACCTGCGGCGGCAGGTGCCCTGCTCTGTGACGCTCAGACCTGACAGCGGCAGAGTAAAAGAACGGGAATGGTCTGAGAATGAAGATCCAATGGATCCCCCGCAGGGGGATGGAATAGAGGTTCTGCCCGGCGAAGGAAACCAACAAGGACCTGAGGTTAACACCAATGACGTCTCAGCAAATAACAAATCCGCAGAGGAAACGCAGACCACGAAGGATAATCAAGCCCCACACGAAAATCCAAAGGTTAGTTCATCTACTTGCAAACCTGTTGCTGCTCACAGGCCAGAAGTAGAACTACCTAGCCACCGAATCAACGCAAGAATACAATTTATGAGAGATCATGCTCTCATAGGTAAATTTATAGGATTCTGGCCAACAGAAAAGGCACTAAGAAGCTGGATCAACAGCAAATGGAGACCAAAAGGAGAGATAACCCTACTTCTAGGGCCAAAAGGGTTCTTCACAGCCATCTTTAACTGTCTGGAAGACAGAAATAGAGTATTTGACGGAGGGCCTTACTTCTACAACTCTGCAGGGCTATTTCTCAAAGAATGGACGGCACGGTTCAACCCAGATAAGGAAGATCTAAGCTATGCACCAGTATGGATTCGATTATACTTGCTACCATGGGAATACTAGGAGGAGGACTCATTAAAATCCCTTGGATCGGCGTTGGGAGATTTTGTTAAGGTCGCAGAAGAAACAAAGGCTGTGAGATACACGACTTATGCCTCTTACACCAGGATCTGTGTATACATGGATCTGAAGCAGCCCCTGCCAGACACGGTGCGCCTTTTTCATGAAGATCAAGACTGGATCCAGGTTATTGATTATGAGCATGTTTCCTTTCCGCTGCAAGAAATGTCATACCCTAGGACACCTCTTTAGAGATTGCCCCTTAAATAACAAGCCTGAATCTCAAAACAATCAAGAGCCACAATCTCAGGATGGGTTCACTAAGGTCACAAACAGAAGACGCGGGAGCAAAAAATCCAATGCAACACCCAAAGTAGCACCAACGCCAGAAGACAAATCCCAGCCCTCTACAAGTAATAGCTTCGTGATTCTTGCACAAGTTGAACTACAAGAAGAACCCAGATTAGAAACAACAGCACCTCATTCCACCAAGTCAGGAGAGCAAAAGAAGAATCTGGAAGGCGAAAAGATCAAGCCAGCCACAGAAACTTGGAACAATCCAGCAATGGACATAGATAATCCATCTTATAGCAAGGACAAGGGAAAGGAAGCAGAAGGCAGCACTCAGGAACCACAGTTCATGGAAGACGACAGCGAACCAATTGATATTGGGGAACTTGACATTCTAGGTCTGGAACAAGCTTGCAAATCAGGTAACTTTGACAAAATCCCTGAAACACAAGTAGACAACCTAGTAGAAATTCTGAATAAAGCTCAAAAAAAGTATTCTCTTGGGGTCCAGACAGGCAGTCACTGGGATGGTAAATTTGTATACAAAGATAACAAAAAGAGGGGCAGGAAGATAGCTCTAGAAAGAACAATTAATATTGGAGAGGTCTTGGTTGAGTATGGCAGATATGCTAAACTCACCAAATATTATAACACCAACCCCAAAACTTCTAAATGAAGTTGATATCTTGGAACATCAGGGGGCTCAACTGCCCAAGGAAGGGGAAGCTTCTAAAAAACTTGATAATGGAAGACAAGCCAACCATTCTATTTCTACAGGAGACCAAATGCAACTCGATAATCTTGGAGAAAATTGCAGCCAAAGCTTGGCCAGGAGGGCAAGTTACAACTGTAGATGCACAAGGGGCTTCCGAAGGCCTGGCTATCCTCTGGGATGCGGGGAAAATACAATTAGACAATATCCATGCAAACAAAAATTTCATTCAGGCATTTTTTCTTCTTTTGGGCACAAACATTCATGGCCACATCACAAATGTTTACTTCCCACAAGAAACTCTACAGAAAGCCGCAATTCTAGACACAATATCGCAGCTCAACACAGATAGAACATACTTGCTTTGGGTGACGGGAGGAGATTTCAATATGATCACATCAACAGAAGAAAAACAAGGAGGGAGATGCAGAACCAATAGAGACGACTCTCTACTCAAAGATTTTGTTCAAGACAATTGCCTGATTGACGTGCCCACAGCTAATGGCCTATACACCTGGACGAATAAACGAGCAGCTCCACTGCAAATTGCTTCCCGCCTGGACAGATTTCTAATATCAGACAATGCCATTCACATTGGAGGAGAATTTACAGCTCACATCATTCCTTTTTCTGGATCAGATCATTGGCCTATTGAATTGCACTGGAATAGGCCAGGAAATAACATTAAAAGGCCCTTTTTCTTTGAAGCTTTCTGGCCTTCCCATCCAGAGTTCAAGGAATTCATCAAAACAACATGGCAAAACTGTAATCCAAGTGAAGACACTAAAATGGCAAGATTCCAAAAAAAGTTGAAGATGCTCAAGGCAGAAATAAAGCACTGGAACAAAACTACTTTTGGCAACATTTTAAAGGAAAAGGAACAGCTTATTCAAGAAATCAAAAACACGCAGCAACGAATAATCTTGGAGGGGCAATCAGAAGAACTCACACAAAAGGAACAAGAAATGGAAGGCAAACTTCTGGAACGGGATAGACAGGAGGAGGTTCTATGGCGACAGAAATCCAGAATCTGATGGCTGCAGGAGGGTGAGAAAAACACCAAGTTCTTCCATAAAACCACAGTGCAAAGAAGAATGCGAAATCAAATATCACAGGTAAATAATGCTCAGGGAGTAAAAGTGGAGACACAGGAAGGAATAGAACAGGAATTTGTACACTATTTCAAGGAAATGAGTAAGGAGCCAAATATCAACAGAGCGGAGGCAATAGACAACATCACAAGGCAAATACCGCGTCTCATAACAGAGGAGAAAAACACTTTGCTTCTCAAGCCGATCAGCCTTCAGGAAGTGGAAAATGCAGTAAACTCCCTAAAAGCAGGTAAAGCTCCTGGTCCTAACGGTTTCACATCAAATTTCTTTTATAACTTTTGGGAGTTAATCAAATGGGAAGTGTGGCAAGTAGTAGAAGAATCTCGCAACATGCGATGGATGTATCCGGGCTTGAATGCAACATTCATTGCCATAATACCTAAATCGGAGGAGTCCAACACGCCTGATAAGTACAGACCCATTGCCTTATGCAATATCATCTACAAGATTGTTTCCAAGGTAGTGGCGCTGAGGTTAAAACCGGTGCTTCCATTCATCATCTCACCAGAACAATCCGGCTACGTAGAAGGACGACAAATAACGGATGGGATAATCCTCACCCATGAGATTATTCACTCCTTCAAACATTAAAAAAAACCAGGTATGCTTCTTAAAATTGATCTATCCAAAGCTTTCAATAGCATAAGCTGGGAATACATGCAAAATATTTTAATTGCTTTTGGGTTTGCCAATGCGTGGATACGATGGATTAGCAGTCTCATCTCTTCCACATTCTTTTCAATTCTCATTAACGGGATTCCTACCTCTACCTTCTGCTCATCTAGAGGTATCAAACAAGGGGATCCTTTGTCGCCTTTCTTGTTTATAATCATGGCAGAAGGATTAGGTCGCTGCATTAAAAATGCCATCCTTTCACAAAACCTCAAAGGCATTACCCTCCACCAACCCCCCACCGTCTCCCATCAGAAATTTGTAGATGACAACATGATATTTGGGCATTCCTCGGTTCAAGAAGCTCGATCCTTAAATTCTTTGCTTAACATCTTCTCTAAAGCCTCGGGAGCTCTTATTACCAAAGTAAAATCCCAGATCTTTTTCTTCAACACCCATCGGACCACTCAGCGAGCAATCGCTCGCATTCTAGGCTTCTCCATTGCTACCCTCCCGTCCAAATACCTAGGGGCCCCTCTCTTTGCATCTGCTCAGAAGCACTCCTCGTGGACTTCCCTTCTTGAAAAATTGGAGGCCAAATTATTCCTCTGGACTCACCGCTCCTTAAATATGGCCAGTCGGCTGGTGCTCATCAAGGCGGTTCTTCAATCTATTCCGCTTTACCTATTTTCCATACTGGCAGCACCAAAATGGGTCTTAAAAGCCATCAAAAAATTACAACGAAACTTCCTCTGGGGCAGCACTGGACCTAACAGGAAATGGGCTTTGGTAAAATGGGAGAAAGCTTGTCTCCCAAAAAGTGGAGGAGGAATTGGCCTCTGAGATCTAGAACACAGCAACTTGATAATGGGAGCAAAAATATGGTGGAAATGGCTATCATACCCCAACACACAATGGGCCAAAATATGGACAGCTAAATATGCAAACAACCTACCCCTGGAGGAGCGCATAAGAATGTCGGAAATAAGTAAAGGATCAGTAATATGGAATTCAGCAATATTAAACAGGGATCTTATTCAAAAACATAGTTTCTGGGAAGTGAAGGACGGATGCACAGCTCGCTTTTGGACAGACTCATGGCAGCAATTCCCCAGCATAAAAAATATCATCCAAGGCATTCCTATTCAGGATATCAACCAACAGGAAAAGATCAATCAATTCTGGGAAGCAAATAATGAATCCGACCACCGTGATTGGAAAGAAGCCAATACTATTTTACCTCACAGTCCGGAGGCAATTCAACAAGCCCTAGCAGCGGAGTTAACAAAAAGGAAAATCCTCAAGGAGACAGGCCACGATAAACTAAGATGGGGCTATGAAGAGAAAAGAACATTTACAACTAAGGAAGCTTACCAAATCATCCTAAAAGGTCAATTCACCAAAGATAAGCTATGGGAGAGAATTTGGAGCACCCCCATATGGCCGAAGATTTCCACCTTTCTCTGGCTTCTGTCCCATAATTGGATTCTTACCTGGGATAATCTCAGAAAAAGGAAATTTTTTGGACCCTCAATTTTCCTCAACTGTAAAATGGCGGAAGAATCTGCGGTTCATCTTATGCAATTATGTCCATTCGGCAGAAGAATATGGGAGAAAGTCTCATTTCGATGCCAGAAGGAAGGCAGAGTGCTAGGTGACATCAATAACACCTTACGAAACTGGCCCCAACAGCCTTTTCAATGTACCATCCTCAACACTCTCTGGCAAATAATTCCAGGTACAGTAATGTGGAACATTTGGAAAGAGAGGAACAGGAGAATATTCAAAAATCAGGAAATGGAATTGGAGCAAGTTTGGACAATCATACACAAGAATATTTAGGAAACCCTCTCTACTAGAGGCTGGTCCCAGGAGGATCTCCCTTCCAGCAGTAAGGAGCAGGCCATATGGAATAACTGGCAAATCCAGCTCCCACCTCCTAACTCTGATCAAGGCACTTCTGTCAGGCAGCAAGCTATGCCTACCAATTGGAAACCTCCACCTACCAACACATACATGCTCAATTTTGATGGAGCTTCCAAAGGAAACCCAGGCACTATAGGATATGGGGGAGTGATTCGAAACTCTCAGGGCAACCCGCTCAAAGTCTTCTTGGATCTATAGGATGGAACACAAACAATGCAGCATAATTGGAAGGCCTTTGGAGAGGGCTCAAAATTGCTCAAAATCAGAGATACACTCCCCTTATAGTAGAAGGAGACTCTCAAATTATTATAAACATGGCCACAAAGATTCAGCAAGGCTCAGAAGCACAGAAGGTAAGCAGAAGCTGGAGAATGGTAACCAGGCTTGAGCTTCTTCAGCATTGGCTACAGAATAACAAAGCCATATCCTTTAAGTATATCAGGCGAGAAGGAAACAAGTCAGCAGATTTTCTGGCTAATCTAGGAGCAGAGCGAGGAAAGGAGCACCATGAAGGATACTTACAGGACATTTTCTCGAAGACAGAATGGACAACTTTCCAGGAGATCCTTAAAAATGATATGCAGACGAAAGAAGAGGCACACCCGGATGCGGGTGCCAGCATGACAAACGGAGGGCCATGCGCCAGCCACGCGGAGAGGACAGCGAGTCGGCGCATTGGAGATGTGATATGAGGTTTCTTAATGCAGAATTGAATGGCATTCAATGCCATTTACTCTGGTTACCGTCCTAAGGGAATAACGAAGGCAACAGCAGAATGTATACCAGAATGTTCGCAGAGATAAGCCTGTCTGACAAGAGAGGAATTGGAGCCCAACTGTGGCAGAGTATGATGGTCTGGTGAGGAAGGAGGGAGGTGTTGGAGAGAGTAAGCCTTCTCGCAAAGCCAGGCCCTATGCAGGGATGAAGCTCTACTCACGGAATTTCGGGAAGATTGTAGTCGAGGTTAAACATCGGTTTCTCTCCTTACAGGCACTGCAACGAGGAAGCCTTATCTCTTCAGCGAGAGTCTTTGAATTACCCATGTCTAAGGTGAACAGGGAAGTGATAGCGGTTACGAGTAAGATTTTGGAGGCAACGGAGCATCATACGCATTCTATGGCTCCTCGTCAGTGCGCCACTCCTCGCCGTGGGCAAAATCATGGACAGAGGGGAGGTTCTGGAGGCAGGGGAATTCAAAGCCCGCGGCGTATCTCCCCACTTGCTTGCGCCTCGCCAAGTTAAATTGGGTCAAAGGACTCTGGTTATGCTATAAGCAACACTGTGCAATCGGCAAAGTTCAAATATAGACGCCGAACCAACAAGCCCATCATCTCAGTGCTGATTACAGTCATCTTCACTGAATAAGATGAAGAGGAAGACAGCGGGAAGGAGGAATCAGAGGAAAAGACGCCTAGCTCGGATAATTCCTCTCAGAGGAGGGGAAAGGAAGACAACACATACATTCCCTCCTCTCAGAGTAGGCTTGAAGAGGATAGCACCTGTGTTCATTCGGAGGAGCAGAACGAGGTCCTAAAAGAAATTGGCAGCATGATGGCTGAGGATACCACAAATATTGCTCAGCATTCTTCAGAGGATCCCCAGGCAATGGAAGTCTCTAGGAAGGGCAAGGAGCAGGACGACACCTTTGCCAATATCCTGTACCTCAAGCTCCCGCCAGGAATTCAACGACCTGAAGACATCCCGGATGGCATGAAGGTGACCTGGGAGCCTGATCCGGAATGGGAAGCTGCGGAACGGGAGGCTGCGGAATGCTCCAAAAAACTCAAATGATTTTTACTGCTATGCGGGTAAGGTCTGAGGCTCCCGGTTTGGGGATTATCCATATGTTTTTGCTATGTTTTCATTACAACTTGTTCTGTTTGGGATCGGCCACCTATATTTGACAACCATGGCGATGGGTAGTACGGCTAGCGTCTTTCCTAGACGAGCAAGCACCTGTGCTCTGCTTATTTTGAAAATGCTCTGTTTTTTGGCAAAATTCCAAGCCTATAATGTCTTAATCTTTAGCTTGGAAATGTTTTATTGATGATAGCTTTCATGTAAACAGTGTAAAAGTCTACTACTGCTTTGATAAGCTTAAGTGTTGCTACCATGTTCCTCTCTATCAGTAGGAAAGATCTTTTTGTGAAAAACATTGACAGAGAGTTGTTCACTCACTCTCAGAGGTTAAAACCTCTTGTACATATTTTTTCAATTTCCTTAATATAATTAGTTTAGTCTTTGCCCAGAAAAAAAAAATAAAAAAAAATAAATAAAAAATAAATAATTAAATAAATAAATTAAGATATTAATATTAATTAATAAATATATTAATTCTAATTTAATATATTAATATCTATAGATTAGTTAATTTAATTTATCAATATTAATTATCATTAACTAATCCTAATTAAATTAATATATTAATACTAATTAATATTATTTATTAATTAATTTAATATTAATATTAATTAGTTTAATATTAATATTGATTGATTTAATTCATTTATTAAAACAATTAATTAATTTATTATTTATAAATAAATGACTATTGAATAATTAATTAAATTAAATTAAGCCGACCTCTGCTTATTAAAAATTGTTTTCACATCATTATTTATTACCTTCTAAGCAGCTCTTCTTCTATCATCATTCAAAAGTCCTGATGATGGATCCCAGTTGAGATTTGAAACGTTGGCATAAAAATGTTTATACTGTGGGTTCTCCGGTAACTGATCCAAAGGATACAAACCACAGATCTCTTAAATCCAAGAAAAAACAAGGGAAGAAGAAAGACTAGGGGGACTCGTCTCCTAGAAAATCTTCTGCAAACCCTTCTGGGAATGGGAAACCAAAAACTCCATGTCATATATGTGACAAGGATCATTGGACACGAGACTGTCCATATAAAGAAGAACTTAGAAAATCTTTCAAAAGTTCAAAAACCTCGGTTATACTGACTGATCCGTTTCCAAACCCAGGAACAAATCTGGTTGCTAACGAAAATGCTTCCGTGTCCCAAGTGCTAATGTTGTCAGTCTCAAAGAAACTGAATGATGCTCTAATAACGACAAGGAGTAAAGATTACAGGAATCCACAGATGTTGAACAACAAGGATAATGATCAACCTAGTAGTTCAACAATGACTTCAATGGAAGTCGTGCCACCCATCATTCCTGAATTAACAATAAAACCACCAAAGGGAGTAGTACACAAATCGATGTTTAATCCTCGTGCCCGAGTAGCACAACACTATAATATAGTGGAGGATTTAGCTCAATCACCATCCGTGATGTCGACTCTTGAGGTACTACAAAATTGCCCCTCCCAAAAGCAGGCTTTGTTATCAGCAATAGGTGGGATTGACCCAATGGATTCCGATCTTGTATCTTTTAATCATAACGGATACGACCCTCAGTTACTAGCTCAACTAGCTTTCCTCATTCAAGTGAAAGCCCTCAACAAAATTGTTCATAGAACAACTATTGATGAGGGGGCATCCACATGTATCATGTTGATGAGTTAATGCAAAACTCTAGGGTCTTCGTCCTTGTCGCGATCATCAACGACACTGAAAGCATTTGATGTATGAACATACACCCCGTATGGGATACTAAGTAACTTGCAAGTCGAACTGGGGGGAAAAACAGTAGAAATCGATGTTGAAGTCATCGACGGGAATCTTGATTACAACATCCTACTGGGAAGACCCTGGATATATGCCATGGTAGCTGTTGTGTCGACCTACTTTAGGAAAATTGCATTTCCGTCCCAAGGAGGAATTACAATCATCAACCAAAAAACTTTTCTCCCCAACAGTTCGCAAGTTATGGGACGCATTCTGATGATCCATGGAAGCCCTAGCATGCTTCATAATATCTGAGTAGGCCTACTAAAAGACCCTACGTTAATGAGAACTTTTACCCTACTGCCTCCTATGAATTTGGCTGAAGTGGCTAATGTAGGAACCTACAATATGATATCTTCCACTCAAAAGATGTCAGAAAATGATGTTAAAATGGATCATTGACAGGTTTTGCCTCTAACCTCGATGTAAATATTATAGCAATCAATGTTCTCAACATGGGAGGCAAACCTCCATCAACGCTCGTCGAGCGTTTGGATGGATAGGTCTAAGAAATATGACACCCCTTCAGATCCTTGGTCGCAAGTACACTCTACAGACGAAGGAATCATTCAATCGATGATGATTGATGGGGCACCATGCGAACGTTACCACCATCATTCCCATCTTCTGACTTGAAAAGAAGATAATTCCAGCGACCTACACCATCCTTCAGTATTTGACTTTCTAACGAATACTGTAAACACGGTGCATTCTGAGAGAAACCTATCCAATATCGAAGACACTACTGCCATAAATATCTCAACCAAAACAGATGTTGTAGAGAATATTCATGTTGGCAAATCTTGTTCTTCTTCCGAACTGGAAATATATACCACTCTCTTTCGCGAGTTTAGAGATGTCTTTGCTTGGTCATATGATGAAATGCCAGGTATCGACTCGAGCATAGTTGAACACGAAATTAAGATGTATCCAGATCTCAAACCGGTACGACAATGGCTAAGGCAGGTGCACCCCAAGAAAGTTGTTGCCATCAAGGCGGAAGTTGAAAAACTCCTCCATGCTGGTTTCATTTACCCCATTCCTCTAACCGATTGGGTATCGAATATTGTTCCTGTGATGAAAAAACAAGGAACGATTAGAGTGTGCGTCAATTACAAGGATGTAAATCAAGCTTGTTCGAAGGACAACTACCCTACACCCTTTATCGACCAGATAATTGATGAATGCGCCAGATGCGAAATATTTTCATTTATGGATGGATTTTCGGGGTATAATCAAATAAATATCCACCCACAGGACCAGTCAAAGACTACATTTATTTGTCCGTGGGGCGCATTCGCATATCGCAAGCTACCCTTTGGTTTGAAGAACGCAGGGGAAACTTTTCAGAGAGCAATGAACTATGCTTTCCATAACATCAAAAACATCGTTCAACCTTATCTCAATGATCTCCCAGCTCATTTGCGAAAGCAGACCGATCATCCATGCCATTTGAGAGCAATATTTCTACGTTGCCGACACTACAAGATATGACTCAATCCGCACAAATGTGTGTTTTGTGTCAGTTCTGGTCGTTTACTTGGCTTCGTCGTCTCAAAGGATGGGATTCATCTCGACCCTTGCAAGGTTCAGGCAATCATCGTTTTGCCTCCACCTTCAAACTTGCTTCAGATTCAGAAACTCCAAGGGAAAGCAAATTTCCTGAGGAGGTTCATTCCAAATTATGCCGAACTAGCTAAAGGTTATACTCGTCTTTTGAAAAAGGAAGTACCCTTCGTTTGGGACCAGGTTGCACAAGCCTCCTTTAATGCTTTAAAGAAATCTCTAATACAAGCGTCAATAATGTATGCCCCAGATAATCAAAAAGACTTTAACCTGTATCTGGCTGCAGTAGATACGACCATAGCAATGGTTTTAGTTCAAGAAGACAATGGAATTGAACATCCTATATATTATTTAAGCCGAAAATTAAATGATATGGAAATGAAATACTCCTACGTTGAAAATCTCGCACTCGCGGCTGTTCAAGAGATATAGAGATTTTGACACTACGTCCTCTTCAAGAAAACTACCATTTTATCAGATTGCAACCCCATGACCTATATATTGTTGTGACAGTTGCTGGGGGGAAAATATTCAAAATGGATAGCAATTCTATAAGAGTTTGATTTGGAATTCAAAAAATCCAAATCAAAGAAAGCCCTGGTATTTGCGGAGTTACTATGCGATCTCCCATCATTGTCCAACAATGCAACATCTGAAGAAGCAATCGTGGATAAAAGTTTGTTCCTGATATCTTCAAGCGATCTACGGTACGGAGATATAATCATTTATCTCTAGACACAAACATATAGGTCTAATACCTCACACTCCAAACAACGACGTATTCGATACCAAGAAAAATACTACGTGATTGTCGGTGATACTCTTTACCGTCGTGGTATCGATATAGTTCTGCGGAGGTGCCTCACCCTTGAGGAGGCCGAAAAAGTCTTGAATGACTGCCATTCAAGCGCGTGTGGGGGGCATCAATCTGGTTATGCTATGGCACAAAAACATTTATGAGCAGGATACTTCTGGCCAACCATGTTCAAAGATTGCATAACCGCAGTTAGAAGTTGTCATGCTTGCCAAATTTTTGATAGCAAAACCAGAAGACCACCTGCACCGCTACAACCAGTAGTAGCTGTTGGGCCATTCGCCAAATGGGGCATAAATTTCATGACATGTAACCCCACCTCGGCCGGGGGGCATGGGTACATAATAGTTGCGGTAGACTATTTTACCAAATGGGCCGAGGTGATGCCTACATTAAACAACAACGGCGAAACAGCTGCCCTTTTCTTTTTTAATCACGTAGTCTCCAGATTTGGCATTCGACAGGCCATAGTCACAGATCATGGATCGCATTTTCGCAATCACATGATGGTTGAGTTGGCTGCCAAATTAGGATTGTCCCACGACAGCTCTACTCCGTACTATCTGCAAGCTAACGGACAAGTTGAAGCAATCAACAAAGTCCTAAAGCGTATGCTGCAAAGGATGATTGGAGTCCAAAAATGGGATTGGCACCTAATCCTGTACTTGACCTTGTGGACATACCGGACATCGGTAAGAAATGCAACCAGATTCACACCTTTTCAGTTGGTGTACGGTCTGGAAGCAATCTTACCGGTTTAATGTGAAATCTCGTCCCTCAAACTCGTAGTCAACCTTCTCCCTGGAACCTCAGAAGAAGAGGCTCATTTCTTGGAACTAATCCATTTGGATGAAACCCGTCGTGATGCATATTTGGCTAACGAAGCTCATAAGAAGCGAGTCAAAGCACAGTTCGACAAGAATGTCAAACCTCGCGTCTTCTCAGAAGGTGACCTAGTCTTACTTTATGACCAGGAATCCAATAAATTGGGAGCAGGGAAATTCAAATCATTATGGATGAGTCCCTATATTATTAAATGAGTATTAGCAAAAGGAGCCTATGAGTTGATGGACTATGATGGGATTCCACTGGCACAACCTCGCAATGGGTTGTACCTCAAGCGTTACTATGCTTGATTTAGCATAGTCCTCATGCTTTTGTTACATTTTTGTTTTCGCCAAGAGCATTTAGTTTGGTTAAATAATCCACTTTTTGCATTCGTTGCGGATGTTGAACCTACTGGAATCATTCGTTGGATATTCTGACGGAGCAAGTCGTAGTTCGTGGAACCTGTCTTCTGCGGCATGGGCCATTTTCAATCCCAGTGGCGAGTTAATAAGTTTCAGACGAGTGTGTATTGGTTGGTCTACGAACAATATCACTGAATAGAGTGCATTGATATAACTCCTTTCTGATGCCATCACACATGGAATATGCCGACTTGTTGTCAGGCTAGACTCACAACTCGTCATTCTAAACTCACCGGCATCTATTGTGTATGAAATCCAGCTATCTGTTGCATGTTCCTAAGGGTCAAAATTTTGGAAAGACAGTTCAATTTCATCCAATATCAACATATTTTCAGAAGTTTAAACACATTAATAGACTCATTGGCAAATTATATGTTAGATAGACATTTGCGACATTTATAAAAAGAAGCATCACATCAATATATGCAGCAAGATTATGTAACTTAACCAAAATAAAGCTCCGAAAATCAAAAATATATTTCATAACTGTTTATAGCCTGTACATAATGTTCTATAACCAAGACAAAATTGGTCAAATGACCCAAAACTCAAAATTCTAGGGGGCACCCTAGTTTAATGATGCTGGTGATAACAAGTCACCGCCTGTGCAATCATGCGTAAGAGCCCAGTCCATCGACTCGGCACTCCAGTAGTATGTCACTTCAACCACAGAGGCAGCTCATCGGTCCTCACATCTGGGATACCAAGGGTAAGACCCTTGATCTGGTCCTGTAGTGCCGAAAGAGTCTCGACCACATCAAGGTCACGAAGGATGGCCCTCCCAACAGCCTCTCCTGCTGGAGCGGCCACTGGGTCCCTGCGGCGTACTGCCGGTCGAACTGGTCCAACATTTGCATGAGCACATGAGTTTTTATTAGTCTTGATCATAAGAATATAAGAACATTATAAAGAACAATGAGCAGAGATATGGTCAAAAGAATTACCCATGGCACCCCACTGCTCACCAACCAGCAACACCAAATCCGAATCACCTCAGAAATCCATACCAGCATATGGGAACTAGCATAAACCATCTCCTGATAGTCAAACCACTTGAAGAAGGTCTCAGAAAAAGAAATCTGGGGCTGGCCAGTGTGCCAAGACATGAGATCAACCCATCAAAATAGAAACATGACCAAAGTTCTTGGATCTTCTGCTTTTCACCTTGGTCAATTGTTATTTCATCATAAAAGGTACTGCATCACACCAATTGAACACCTTCGGTTCAAGGCATTCCAAAGCATACTGCATGTAAGATCTATTGGCTATATAAAGAGCAGAACTACCAGCCAGTCTAGCAAAAGTGAACAGAATGGTTCGCAAGGGCCGGTCAATGACATATCGGATATTGATCTTGCGGTCTGTACTCGGCTGAGATCCCTCTTTGCAATTTCGGCGAATGTACTCCCTCACGTACTCACCCCCATGGGTGGAGCCTGATAATGAGAGAGGGGCACCATGCCTCGATAAACCGGTCAGAAAATAGATGTCCACGACTGTCAAAGGGATCAATTTGCCCCTAATCTGGAATACCTGGTTGATAGGATCCCAGGCATTGAGGAAATATTGCAACAAAATGATTTGTTGCCTCATGTTAGAGATACGGAAAAACTTCAACAAGCCACAGTTCCGTAATGTAGCTACTATGCCCGGATCATGTAAAGCAACAACGTCCTCTTCTTCATGCTTGCTTTCTCACCATGTAACAACCATTTTTCTCTAATGAATCTCTGAAAAACAAAGAAGGGAAGAGTCAGGATCTTCATTTGGTAAAAAAATGGCAAAAATTCATGAGGAAACTGTGCAAAAACTTTCCTCCCTGCGTCCATCACACCCTAGCAAGTGTATTAGGAGCGATGCATACTGACTAGTCAGTGGAAAGATCATTATGCATCACACCTTTCTACTAAGGAAGGGTGCGATGGTCCTAGGGTGAGTTCTTCAAACCCCAGGGGCTTAGCAGGACAAGGAAACAAGATCAGAATCCAAAATGAAAGGCATGTAATGGTAGAGCACAAGTTTAGCTCTTACCCAGTCCGAACGACACCAAGCATCGTCCACAAAATCTCCTGGAATCCGCTGGTGAAAATCAGGGGGGGAAAGCACCTCCAGAGCTCCAACAAACCAAATTGAAATGAAATGGTAAAATGAGAGGTAAAAGTCACTTTTAATTTACTATGCACATAATTCAAGTAAAATATTATTTTTTTTTACTCATTTATCAAGCATATGTTTTCATTTCTAATCGGGTTGATGAAGCAAATGAACAGGTAGTACAATCTTTGAATGAACAAAATGATAAGGGTGAATCAAAAACTCAATGACCATCATCGCGAGCAATGTTGTCGTAGAGTTCAAGCTCGCTAAAAAATAAACCCTCCACGAGCAGTTTTAGCGCATAGTTTAAGCTCGTTAAAAAATAAACATAAGTCATGAGAAAATGTTTCCCCCAGCGATTAAGCTCATTAAAAAATGAAACGATAAATAACCATTGTGAATGCCTTATCGCCAGCTTTTGAGCCTTGGTCATGTTCTCACCATTACCTCCACTCTGTTTTTAGCTGATCATTCACCCCAATATGATTGTTTACCCCTTTGAGGAACATCTGCGAAGAGTGATTCTGTTAGCCATCCTTGTGACACTACCATGATTGGAAAATTCCAAATCTTACCTGGAATCAGCTGCTACCCGAAACCATCACTCGTTCCTCGAAAATGAGTCTTCTCTAAGCTCTTTTCACCTGACTCGTAAAATATGAAAATATTTCCAAGCGATTGGCCTCTCCAGCTCGTTAAAGTCATCGGAAGTGCTATCCCTCCTCTAATCTTTTTGGACCTGAGGGATTATTACACAAAAATATCGAGCGCTTCTCTTGTTCGGCTCGTTAAAACTATCGAAAATTCATCCCTTTTGTATTATTTTACGCTTTTTCAGAGTTAAGGGATTATATAACGAAAAAGAATCTTTGGAGTCTCCTTTCCATTTCTTTTAGACTCTCTAAAATTGAAAGAGACAAAGTTATCTTTGTTGTTAAACTCATTAAAACCTAATAGCGACAAACTCGTCCAAATGGACGAGAATGAGTTTCACTATCGCTAGGCTCACTAAAATATAGCGACAGGTTTGCCCGAAGGGTGGATTATAGAACAAGCATATGTTATCCTCCTCAAGATTGACAAAAAAAAGAGGTACTGGTCAGCAATGACTGGGGAAAATTGGTAAGAAAACTTGAAGAGACTTTATTGGTAGCAAGTCACTATTGAACATGACACTTTCCTTTCACGTCCATGTCGGGTTTGGTTGTTCCCTTCACTGGTCATCACCATTGGTCCATCACACCATCCATCTTTGGGGTTAACACTACCAATCCATCATCAGTGTCACCGATATGTTCAAGAGAAGTCATTCAAACAATTCACCTGTGTCTCACCCACTGCAATACATTCATGCTTCATTCCTTCATGACCGCCACCCTGAACCCTGTAATGTTAGTTTGTTTTCACCTCCAAAATCATTTGCTTCGTTCCGTGTCGTTGATGTGGGATTCATTAAGGCCCTCCTGCGACAGGTCCCTTCCTGTCAACATTAGCTCATTATCCAAGAAGTTGACTTAGGAACAACCCTTTCAGTACTTTGAAGCTTGCATGCCTCAATGGCAAGTTTCTCACTTTCGGCGACAGGTTTACATCAATGGCCTTCAACTGAGAGATTTTGCGTGGTGTTCGACACCAAGTACTTTTTCACACCACGTGAATTGTATTGTAGTACCTTGAGGGTCATTGTCCTTATTGATGATTCCTCTCGCGCCTGTTAACAGCTTACATCATTGGCTGGTAATCAGGCGATGTCTTTCCATGTTCGACTCCAGAACATTTTTCACATGGATCGACTTGTACTCCGAGTGAAGATTGAATGAGTTTTGAAGACGCCGGATCTAGTTTCATCCATCCGGGCTGCGATATATTTAGGAATATAAAAACATCAAGTGTACATCATTGCCGAACAGATGATCATCCAAATCAAAGGATGATGTGTCCATATCATCCGTTTGTCACATAGACGATTGTCTGTCCTATGTACATGAAAATGAATTTATAAAGTTGAGCATGGGAATGCCCGCCTTAGCTAGATCATGAAAAAATGTTGTCAAAATAATGTATTGTATTGTATCTTATTATAGGTCGCCTCCCAGCTCGGAAAAACATCAAATCCTCATAGTAAAGCATTTCACCCGACATCAGAAAGATTAATAAGCTCATGCTTTAGGGGGCAATTGTTATAGACATTTTGGGGCAGTTCAACCCCAATCATAAATGTCCATAAACTGAGGGCTCCTAAATCCCTAAAAGTGTTTCTTCGCTGCCTAAAGGAACAAGGTCAACTGATTACATCATCTCCCATAAGTTCTCCACTGAAAACTGCTCATAAATGGTCAAAACTGGACCATACTGAAAGCTCAATGCAGAGGGTGCGATGCATATCACTTTTGTAATGTACAAGTTGCACTGCATACTGATTTGCTCCTCTGTAGGGTGCGATGGTCAGGAATGGACAAATGGCAGGGACAAAAATGCGAGGTGGAAGGTCATGGAATCTTCCAGAAGCTTCCTCTTTGACACTTGCCTCTCTATTTTCGACCAAGGATGAGTAAGAGATCATCATTCTCCAAGTGGAAGCAGGAACTATCAGAGAGAAGACACTAATCAAGATCCCAGAAGATGACTCACCTCTTTGTAATCATCTATATATGGATCCCTCATCACAGAGATCCAGAGGCTGGAATTTTGTATCTTATAGAGAAGTGTTGCTGGCTTTCTGGTGTACATTCACAGTATTGGATGATCTAAGCTTTGCTTGAGGTGAAGAAGGGCTTCCCAGCTGGAGGATGATGCTGGGTAAGAGCACATGGTTGTAATCCTCTTGCTACTTTTCATCTTAATAAAGTTATTCTTGTTTCGTTCCATATTATTGTGTACTTGTTTATATATGCATTTATATGGTTAATAATCATCTAATCCTATATTATTTATCAATTTAGATCTTTTTTCTTCGATAGTAGTATGTTGCTATGATTCCACAGGTTCTTTTGAAGTTGGGCAGACAAAGAAGAAGTGGCGAAGCTCTATCAAGAAGGAGAGGAAATAAAATGCAAGACTCAGGTTGGTCTACTTGGTTCTCCTCTTGTCTATGTTCATAAAAGAAAACAATAGTAGACTTTGATTGTTTGTTTCTAAGATAGCCACCCATCTTAGTGGGAATAACAACATTGGAGTGGACACTATTCCCGGTAACAATATGCACTTCAGTTTTTCGACACCTAAGGTGTTTTTAAAAGTATTTTCACTCCATATGGTCAGTTATCGAAGTGGCAAAGGAAGGTAAAGGGCCACCCAAGCCATTTGTCATGTTTGTGGCGCTGCACCTGTAGCTGATGTTTGGCTCTCCACCTTCATTTTGTGATGATTCGAGTAACTCCCCAACCCTTGGGAATTCTATCTCTTCATGGCACATTATATATATTGTATGCAAACTATTTGCAAAGGGTTGGTTAGCTTGTAACTTCTGGGAGACTGTGGGAAAGAAACTCTGTTTCTGCATTGTATATTTTTTACAGAGGATTAATGAAAGGTAGTGGCTCTGTTTCATGAGATTCATGTGGTTGTGAGTGTACCAAATGTGTCTCTTATGTTTCATATGTATCTTGTTATGTTTCATAGTTCATTTCATATTCATTTCCAGTGAAGTTTTCTAAGTTAGCTAAGGTAGAATTTAATTTTATTGCTCTCCCTGTGGGAAAATTTCATGTTCAGTGTTCATTTTTCTATTGAAAAGGATTCATGTTGTCCATGCCCTTTTCACCCTCTTAATCAATCTCTCCATTCCACACTATCTTAAACTAAATTGCTAGGCTTTCTGCCTATCTTCCCTCACGAAGTAATCTATGCCTTTGTATTAAGTTCTCTATTCGTTGAGGTTCATTGGTCCCATATCATCCCAGAAACATAGTCATTCATAAAAATCATTTCTTGTATCTGTATTCACTTACTAGCCTAAGATAAATAGTTCATTGTAAGTCATCCCAGGCCATTTCATTTATCTATTCACTGAGCGTGACTCGGAGAGAGCCTTCTCCTATTCTGGTAGGGCTAGCTACTAGACTTAGCGTGGTTTGTGGTTACCCTGAATTTTGCCTTCTTTCAGCCTAAGGCAGATTTAGGTGCTAACATAGTGGTGACTCCACTGCAGACAAGTCAATCCCCTTGCTTCTTAATAATTCTAAGCTTCTGGATGATAAGTTTAGGATTTGATAGGCTGAGTAAAGTTCGTTGTGTCCTTTGATTTTTCCCAATAGCATGTTGGCTTCTCGAAGATACACCAGAGCTAATCCAGATCCCGACCCTCTGCACCTCTATGGAAATCCCAATTTGATTTCAAGAATTCGTTGTCAAGAAAGCTCTATATCGCCCGTGCTCAAATCCCATTCATGCCCAAACATTTTTGAGTATATTGAAGAGCTAGAGTTTGATGAGCAGTTTGAATTATCATTGTTCGAAACCAAGTCTGAAAGAGCGGTTGACTCTACTGTCCACAATCCACAGTTTCTTGTAGACTTGGAGACAGAAAGGGCTAACCGGTCTATTGATAACTACATAGTAGGTCATCTTAAAACTCCAATTGCTAGCCCCTCAAAAATTGTGCACACTCCACCAACACCTCCGATGACAAATCCACCAAGAGTGATGGCCACCCATTTTGCACCTCTCATTTTGCCTCAAGTTTTAGATGATATGCCCGCTAATTACCAAAGAAAAATCCCATTTTTTGATGGCACTCCTAATGGAATTACCGCTCAGCAGCATGTGGACAGAATGGAAGACTTCTATGAACTGCATGAGATCGATGCGAAAAATGTGGCAATGAGACTTTTTGTGCAAACATTTGCAGGTGAAGTGAGGAAATGGTTCAGAGGTTTGCCGGCTTCTCGTATCGCTACCTTGGCTGACTTACAAAAGACAATTTTTTAACCGCTGGGAAGTGAAGAAGAATCCTCTTCAAATTCTGGCTGAATATGAGCAAATCAAAAGAAACGTTGGTGAGTCGGTCCAAGATTATAGCACTAGATTCAATACAGTTTATAATGAGATTCCAGATAATCTAAGGCCACCTGTGGGACTAGCCATGTTGAAGTTCCCGGATGGTTTTGACGCTGACATGGCTTATCAGTTGAGAGAAAGAGAACCGGCCATAATGGAAGACATGCAGAAGATAACAGTCAGCATTGAAGCAAATCTGCTGACCAAGAGAGCTAGAGCAAAGGCAAAAAAGAAGGTCACTGCAAAGGAAGAATCTTCATCGGTAGATCAGCTACTTCAGAAGGTAGAGCAGATGCTTGAAAGAGTGAAACTGGACAAACCGGAGCCACAAGTTAGAAATCCTAACTTCCGTGGCCAGCAAAAACCACAGTATAGAATAAGACAGAGAGATCAGCGAGCTCAAGAGCCGATTGCACAACAACCAGTGCAAACACCTTTGCAGCAAAATTTTGTGCATGGACCAGAATCAGATGAAGACAGGAATGTAATAGGCGAAGAAAATCATCTCTTTACTCCTGACGTTTTGCCTACTTATCTCACTGAAGAGGAGGAGTATGCAGAGAATTCAGCTGCACACAAAGATGTAGATTTCATTCTAGCAAGCGACACCATCTTGGAGGAGTAATCAGATGAATAGCAAAGAGGATACATGAATGCTTTGTCCACCCAATAGTAGCGATATTCACTTAGAAACTAATATGTGTCGGTCAGAACCATTCAGAAAAAGAAGGATGTTGAAGTGTCAAAGAATGATCCAGCAGTTACACAAAGGAAAGGAAAGGAGGCGGTTGATCTGGAGAGCAGCGAATCAACATCAACAGAACCATCACATCAGCAAGTTACATCGAAACAAAGGGAGAGGAAAGAAATCCCAGTCAAAGAGGTAGAAAATATTCCCACTTTCAATTTAGAGAATGAGACTTCCAAGCTAAAAATATCCATCCCCTTGATTGAAATATTGAAGAACAGCAGTTATAAAGGACAAGTATATAAAATGGTGAATTTGGACCCAATGTCTAACATGGTGAATGTTGAAGATGATCAACCTGAAATGATTTTTGGGCCAGCATGAAATGGTGAGTCTACTGATAGTGAGGTGCCAACTTTTTACATCAGTTTAAGGTTGCATGATTTTGTGCTACATAATGCCATTTTCGATTTTGGAGCTTCTCACAATCTCATGCCCAAGGCAATCATGGATAAGCTTGGTCTGGACATCACCCGGCAATATCATGATCTCTATTCATTTGATTCCAGCAGAGTAAGATGTATAGGTCTCATCAAAGACTTGGTTGTGAGTTTGGATCAGCTCCCCATGAAGAATGTTTTGATGGATATTGTGGTAGCAGACATTCCTCCAAGGTTTGGCATGCTTCTTTCTAGGTCTTGGGTAGCGAAACTAAAAGGGACACTACAACTAGATTTCTCCTATGCAATGATTCCAATATTTGGACAAATGAGGAAATTATATTGGGAAACAAAATGAAGTACATGATCACAAGCAAGGAGAAACCAATAAATCATCCTATTAACTATGTACATATAGATTTAGAGTCTTTTATTTTGTATTCAGATAGTTTAAATGATATAGTAGTCAGTTGGTAGAAGCAGATGATATTCCAGAAATAACAGAAAATTTCAGAGAGGTTTTGAAGAAAGAGGAACAAGAACAACAGAACACCATTGGGCAATCAGCTAAAACCAATGGACAACAAGCAGACAAGGCACAACAAATAGATTTCTAGAACTTGCAAGAGGAGGAAGAAGGTTTGTGGACCATGGATTTCGATGGAGCAATGGGAAATGATGGCACTGGAATTTGAATTTGGGTACGCAGTCCTTTCTTTTCCCCAAACAATGTCCCTAGTAACGTACGGGTATGCTCTTACACGTTGGCTTTTGAATGTTCAAATAATGAAGTTGAGTATGAAGCTCTGATTGCTAGCCTAAAGATTCTAAGAAAGCTAAACGCCAAGAGGATTTCAGTATATCGCGACTCCGAATTGGTTATCAAGCAGGTCAGAGGCGAGTATCAAGCAAAGCATCCTAGGATGCAGGCCTACCGTAACACAGTACTAGACATTTTGAAATTATTTTCGGAATACACCTTGACATGTGTGCCACGTATACAAAATGGCATTGTTGATGCTCTTGCTAAGGCAGCGAGTAGTTTAAAAATCCCAATGAACTCTAGTAACAAATTCAAAATTCATGTCAAGCATCATCCAACCATTCCAGACAATCAGAGATATTGGCAAGTATTCCAAGATGATGAGGATATTGATGATTTTATGCAAAACAAAGGCAAGTTTAAAGAGACCTAAATTGACGAATAAAATGACGATGGAAAAGGCAATGGTACAGATGAAATGCAGATCAATGAAATGGACGTGTTGCAACTGAAGAATAATGTTATCCCCAAAGGCTTGATACCTCTAGAAGAACTATTTGATCACGATGATGTAGCTCGCAAGCCAACATTGCAGCCAACAGACAAGGGTGTGGAAGAGGTCAATATTGGGACAGCTGCAAATCCTAAATTGGTAAAATTGTCCAAAGCATTGCCGCCAAAGATCAAGGACAAATATATCAGTTTGATGTCTTCATTTGCAGATGTGTTTGCTTGGGACTATTCTGACTTAAAGACATATGAAACCAATATAATTCAACACACTATACCCATCAAGCGCAATCAAAAACCATTCAGGCAAAAATTGAGAAGGCTAAATCCAAAGTTGTTGCCATCTATTGAAAAGGAGATCAATAGGTTGTACAAATCAGGGATCATTGTGCCAATCAAATTTTTAGATTGGATCTCCAACTTAGTGCCCGTAAGGAAGAAGATAGGTGAGATTCTCTTATGCATTGATTTCAGAAATCTCAACAAAGTTTCATTGAAGGACAACTATCCACTGCCCAAAATGAACCATATATTTCAGCGAGTAGTGGGGGAATCCCGTATGTCACTGCTTGATGGTTATTCTGAATATAACCAAGTTTCTATCCATGAGGATGAAAAAGACAAGATAGCGTTCATCACTCCATCAGGAATGTTTCATTATGCAAAAATGCCTTTCGGTTTGAAGAATGCGGGTGCCACATTTCAGTGTGCTATGGACTTGGCCTTTGCAAACGAGAAGGATGTCTTTTTGGTGGTGTATTTGGACGATTTGACGGTGTTTTCTAAATCTGATGAAGAACACATGTACCATCTTAAAATAATTTTCCTAAAGTGCAAAAAATATGGCTTGTTGCTGAATCCAAAGCAGAGCTTGTTCGCCATGGAAGAAGGCAAACTACTCTGGCACATTATCTCAAAGGGTGGCATCCGTATTGACTTGGCATGTGTGCAAGAAATTCAGCAAATAGATCTGCCCCTGAATAAAAAGGAGATACAATCGTTCAATGGCAAGATGAACTTCCTCCACTGCTTTGTACCCAATCTCGCTGAGCATCTAAGAGAGATGACAAACATGCGTAAGAAGGACAGCCAAGTGAAATGGACGGAAGAGGCTATAAAATCTTTCAATTTGGTCAAATTGGCTCTTTCCTCAGCACCAGTTCTAGTCAGCCCGGACTACACTCAGGATTTCATATTGTTTTCATTCACTTTGGAGCATACTATGGAAGCGGTATTATTGCAGAAGAGAGATGATCATGAAAGACCCATTGCATTTTTCAGCAAAGCTATAAGAGACGCAGCTATAAAATATAACATCATTGAGAAGCAGGCCCTTGCACTTGTGAAGGCATTGAAAGATTTCTGGGTGTATATTCTACATTCTCACGTTCTGGCCTTGTTCCTAACACTGGTGTAAAAGATGTTTTAGTGCAGACCGATCTAGAAGGAAGAAGAAGCAAGTGGATTGCAGCCTCGTTGGAATATGACGTAGAAATAAAGCCCACAAAACTGGTGAAAGGACAGGGATTGGCGAAGCTAATGGCTGAATCAAACTTGCATGCTTTGGACATAAATCTGATCATTGCTTTGTCCTATGAGAATGATGAATAATCACCAATTCAGGTATCTGAAATGTTTTCTCTTTCTCCATGGTATTTAGATATCATATATGTGCTCAAAAAAATTTCACCTCTGCCCGGCATGACTAGAAACAAAGTGAGAACACTCAAGTTGAAGGCTGCCAAGTTTTGCATTCTTAATTCAGCACTATATTGGAAAGATCCCGGTGGCGTTTTGTTAAATTGTTTGGTGAAAAAGGAAGCAAAGCAAGTCATGGAAGACTGCCACCAAGGAGACTATGGTGGTCACCTTTTTTGGAAGTCAATAGCAAACAAAATTTTGAGAGCAGGGTACTATTGGCCGACATTGTTTGTTGATGTATATAAGATGGTCAAGCGCTATCATAAGTGTCAAATTTTTGAAGGAAAGTGGAAGTTACAACCTCTACCACTCAAGCCCATAGAGGTGAGCGCCCCTTTTCAGCAATGGGGATTGGATTTCATTGGCGAAATTCATCCCACTTCTTTCGGACAACATAGGTGGATCCTCACAGCCACAGATTACTTCACAAAATGGATTGAGTCAATTCCAACCAGACAAGCTATAGATGCTGTAATCATTTCATTCCTCAAAAATAACATCTTGTCTCGCTTTGGTTGTCCGAATAAGCTAATCACTGATAACGTAACAACGTTCAAATCAAAGAGGATGGTAGAGTTTTGTCATAAATATCACATCATTTTGGGTCATTCAACTACCTATCATCTGCAAGGCAATGGATTTGCCTAATCTTCAAACAAATCAATGGTCAACATAATCAAGAAGCTGTTGGAAATAAACAAGAAGAGTTGGCATAAGAGGTTGGTAAATGCGCTTTGGGCAGATCGAGTTAGCTAGAAGAAATGCATAGGTACGTCACATTTTTGAGCTTGCTTATGGATTTGATACAATATTTCCTTCCTCTCTCGCTGCCCTGGTTGTCAAACTTCTTTAGGAGGCCAGTAGTGAAGAAGATCCCATGCAGAGAAGGTTGAATCAAATGGTCCACTTGCAGTAGACTAGAGAAGAAGTTCTCAAGAACACATCCAAATTGCAGGAGAAAATCAAGAAAATTTATGACAGAAAGGAAAAGGTGGATAAATTTCAGGTGGATGATGTGGTGCTGAAGTGGGATGCAAGGAATGAGGAGAAAGGAAAGAATGGTAAGTTCGAGAACCTATGGAAAGGTCCTTTCAAGATTGCAGCATATCGGAGGCAGAATGCTTTTCTTCTGAAGGAAATAAACAGATAAGATTTTCCTGGAGGGTCGATCAATGGTCGGCTGCTCAAGTGGTACCATTTCTAAGTTATCAACACTACTTCCATTATCATTGTAAATACCATTTTATTTCAGTTTCGTTAGAGTTGTTCAAGCTAGTCTTTAAGTCATTTCAATGTCAAGTTTGAGTCAGTTTTTTTTTTTTTTTGGTCATTTCCATTTCATAAATGAGTCAGAGTCCTGTATTATTTATCAAAATGATGACTACATAGCCCAATGGATGAAGGCGCTATCTAGCTCTTCTAGAGATCTATTGTTCTTAGCACCTCCAAGGAGCTACCATCCCCCATTGGAGCCAATGTTAGAGTCGGTCTAGTCAGTCCTCCATCAGAGATCAAAACTCTTTATGCATTTCATGTTTAGGTGTCCCACTCCATTCTCCCAGTTGCATTCTGCTAGGGGAATGCCATAATTTGACGGATAAGGTCATGATAGTCATTCCCCCTCATATCTGGCTCATGTTGGCTCAGGTCTTTTCTCAATCATCATCAAAGTCCATGACAGCCAAGGTCTGGTTCGTTAAAGGACAAAGGTCATTTCGAGGCCTTGGTCTAGGAATTCATCAATTTGGTCCTTGAACATGTCCAGTAAATCCATGCAGGCCAGAGGGAGGCCCTTATACAGTTATGGTTCAGGAAACTTCATCATCATACGGATAGACTCTGACTCTTCTTTAAAACTCTGTTTTGAAGAAAAGTCAAACAGTGTCATTTATGACAAAATTTTCAAAAAAGTTGCCAATTAATTTTTTCAGATGCAGTCATGGTTTCCGTGGCCAAATTTCTTGTCGTGCAATCCCAACAAAGAGTGCCGAAAATTGCATTATTCGAGCTAAAATTTCAAAGGGAAAGTGAAAATCAGTGTGTTTTAAAGTCAGTGAAAAAGCGCAAAACTCAAACATTAGAAAAATGGGTTTTTGAAGAGGAAAAAATTAAACCCATCTCTTCCAAGGATATATATGCAAATTTTTGTCTAAAACAAAGGCATTGTGCTATTACAAGCCTTGGAGAAGCACTGTGAAGGCGAGAGTGTGCATTGGTGAGCAATTGAGTGAGTTGGAGGCGGCTTTGGAGGGTGCGGCGCATACAGATAGGAGCGCGGCACACACAGAGGGCGCGGCGTACACGTAGCCTTCCCACAATGCAAATTTCGTAAGGGCGCGATGCATACCCATGGCGCGACGCACTGGCCTTTGAGCGCGGCGCATATAGACATGGGCCTAAACAAGTAGCTGGAGGCGGCTTTGGAGGGTGCAACGCATATGCCCAGGAGCATGGCACACATAGATGGCGCGGCGCACATGCAGCCTGCCAACAGTGAAAATTTCCTCAGGGTGCGATGCATACCTAGGGCACGGCGCACTGGGATTTACGCACGATGCATACAGACAAGGGCTTAAACAAGTGCCCAAATGCTCCCAAATTTTGGTGAAGCCTATCAAATTGAGAGGTAGGCTCTTTAAAATCACTTGCTCATCAAATTTTGTCAATGATAGGGTGTTTATAGAGATATTTCAATGCCACAAAAATGTACAAAATTGACCATAAAACATTTCCAAGGAAGTGATGGCTAGGGTTGTTTAAATGTCTTGTTAAGTGCCAAGGTTTCACTCCACTCACTTTTTCCCCTCACCGATCACTTTTCCCATCCTCTCTCTCTCATTTTTCCTAAAACCCCTACCCTAAACTACTACCAAACACTCTCCCCTATCCCTCCACTTTTTGGTCAACACAAAACCCCAAACCCTACCCCATCTAAGTACCCAAACTCCTCCCATATCCCTAACAAAATTTCTCCCTATAACCCCTATCCCCATTTCATCACTCCCTTCCTGACAATCCCTGTTTCATTGTTCCCCTTGGTAACAGATATTACAAAGGCACCCAGCATCACACCATCATCAAAGGGTAGCCTAATCACAGTCCACATTGCAATCATGACATCACAACATTCGTTTGAGTATGAGATGGAGACACAGAGTGACTCATCCTCAGAAGAGCAAGCTCCCAGGAGACACCACAAGAGTGGCAAACATGTCATGGATGAGCCCACTACCCTCACTGAATTACAAGCATGCCCTCTTGCCATGTCATGCTTCCAGCACCTATCATGTTTTGAATTTTGTGAAAGGGTGGCAAATGTTAGAGTTCATCATGAGTTGGCTCGTTTATTTGTGCTTCATCTACATGGAAGTTAGTCTATCTTGGCTGGGGTCACTTTCACATTAACACCCGAAGCTATATCATTGGCAACAGGTATACCAAATGTTGGAGAACAATGGCATAAGAAGAAGAAGGTGCATAGGAAACACAATGAGCCTTACATCAAGGCTATATTCTTGAGCCAGGCCACAAGAGCCTTTCCCTTCAGATACTTGAAAGATGAGTATGCTCCACTCATGAGATTGATAATGAAATACTTCAGTTCTGAGGGGAGGTTCTCTCGATTGTATTCCTATCACATCCGGTTGCTCATGCACTTCACCAGGGTGAAGATGATGAATCTCCCATTTTTCATATGTAGGAATATAGAGAGGATGAACACCTTCATGCTGCATAAGACCCCTCAGCAGCAGCTTAACAGTGTGTATCACTTTGCTCTTATCCGGATTTTGGTAGATCATCCATTGCGATTGCAGGGCATTGTTTGGGAGGACTTCATCTCCTGTGACTTCTTCAGCACATCATAGCTACTATCAGAGCTAGATCAGGAGTTGGGTGGTCCTTCTTATCAACATGAGCATCATGAGACCACTACCATGCTAGTTTTCATTACATATCAGAGAGGCAGTAGGCACTTGTTTGCAGCAGCAAAGCGAGTGTTATCTCTAGCCAGGGTGGAAGGGGCCTCATTTCCGGCATTGACTATAGAGGTATTGGACAAGGGCAAGAATATCGTGCATGATGAGGCGTCCTCAGGTGTATAGGAGACCGATGTCATCCTCATTTAGGAGGATGAGGTAGAGGCAGAAAATGCCAAACTTAGGATGACCATTTAGGAGAAGGACTCGGAGATCGAAGACTTGATACTCAATATGGAGAGGGCTAGATGGGTCCTCAAGTATCTATAGTAGAGAAACAAATAACTTGAGGACCAGTAGACGATCATGGAGCTGCAAAGCATCCGTGAAAATCGACAAGCTGCCCAGCAGAGGAGGATCGAGCTCACTACCTTGGAGCAAGAGATCAACGACGACCATGAGTCTTGGTTAGATCGGGTTAATCTACACTTGGAGAGACTACTGGAGAAGGAAAACAGGGACAAACCATGTTGAGGAGGTTGGCTTGTCATTACAGGGCACAGAACATGAGCGCAAAGGCCCGAATAAGGAGCTTGAAGGCCAAACTGAGCAGAGCAACAAAAGAGGAAAAAGAGCAAGATCAGCTTCAAATCTTGGCTGATGCTTCTATGGCCCAACATAGTGCCTCTTAGAGAACCTCCAGCCCAAATTTCAAGGAATTTGGGAAAATTTTTGTCGCATGGAAATTTTTTGGCACAAACACAGGTTTTTTCTCTATACGCGTCGCGCCACCAGCACGACGCGTATGATTGGGAGCTCCAAATGAGAAATGGTTTACATTTTTGGAATCAACATGGATAATCACGACTATTGGCACTCATGCAAGAAATTTGGGCATGATTTGAGTCTCCAAGAGGTCAAAAACACCCAAAAAATGGCCTTACTACCCCTATTTTGACACACAGGAAGCAGTCTTGGGAGAATGAAGATTTGGAGGGGTAAATGAGCTCCAAATTCAAAAATTCTACTTGGGTTGGAAAGTATACAGGACAAGTTTTCCAACGAGAACACTTGTGCACATTTTTTTACTCTCGCAAGTGCCTCAAAACTGGCCTCCAAGTGGCACGACGCATACAGAAAAGGGCACAACGCATATAGGAAAAAAGGCACAGAATACCTCAGTTTCGCGAAATTTCGCATCCTGACTTTTTGTAAGTGGGCCCACTAATATGCACTTCAGTTTTTTGGCACCTAAGGTGGTTTTAAAAGTATTTTCACTCCAGATGGTCATTATCCAAGTGGCAAATGAAGGCAAAGGGCCACCCAATCCATTTGTCATGTTTGTGGCGTTGCACCTGTAGCTGTTGTTTGGCTCTCCACCTTCATTTTGTGATGATTCGAGTAACTCCCCAACACTTGGGTGTTCTATCTCTTCATGGCACATTCTATATATTATATGCAAACTATTCTCAAAGGGTTGGTTGGCTTGTAACTTCTGGGAGACTGTGGGAAAGAAACTTTGTTTCTGCATTGTATATTTTTTACAGAGGATTAATGAAAGGCAGTTGCTCTGTTTCATGAGATTCATGTGGTTGTGAGTGTAGCGAATGTGTATCTTATGTTTCATATGTATCTTTTTATGTTTCATAGTTCATTTCATATTCCTTTCTAGTGAAGTTTTCTAAGTTAGCTAAGGTAGAATTCAATTTTATTGCTCTGCCTATGGGAAAATGTCATGTTCAGTGTTCATTCTTCTTTTGAAAATGATTCATGTTGTCCATGCCCTATTCACCCTCTTAATCAATATCTCCATTCTGCACTACCTTAAACTAAATTGCTAGGCTTTCCGCCTATCTTGCCTCACGAAGTAATCCGTGCCTTTGTATTAAGTTCTTTGTTCATTGAGGTTCATTGGTCCCATATCATCCCAGAAACATAGTCATTCATAAAAATCATTTCTTGTATTCGTATTCACTTACTAGCCTAAGATAAATAGTTCATTGTAAGTCATCTCAGGTCATTTCATTTATCTATTCACTGACCGTGACTTGGAGAGAGCCCTCTCCTGTTCTGGTAGGGCTAGCTACCAGACTGAGCGTGGTTTGTTGTTACCCTGAATTTTTCCTTCTTTCAGCATAAGGCAGATTTAGGTGCTAATATGTATCATTTGAGAAAATTGATTCATTTGGTTCAAGGAATTTGTAAAGATGTTCAAATTGATCCATCTTTGAACCGATAATATCATGTCATAAACAATACATCTGATCATAATATTAACTGCCATTCGCTGTATCATTTTTTTCGCCTGTATATCGGACAGCAATTATTTCATATCAGTTAATATTTATGGTTTTCCTCACTACACTTTTCAAGTATTTTAGGCCCTTCTGCCTTCATGGTTGATTATGTCAAGTCCTCATTGTCATGCCATACCTATTGAATATCATCATATCCATTTTCCCTCACAAGATTCTCATTTTGATCCCACACTTTTAATTGAAGATTGATTGTTTCAAAGTCTTCAGGGTTTTCAAGAGGAGTGCTTTGAGTTTCATGACCCAATCCCTGAATGGTTGGAGAAATATTACCTGGAAAACTTCATTGTAGATAACAGGCTTCAGCCTTTTTACATTCTTACTAAGGATGATATGAAAATGGGGCTCTTAGGTTTCTTGTCTAACTTTCAAGAACCTCTCCCACTTCCAAAACTTTAAATTTTCCCAAGTCTTAATGATTAACCAATGCAGAAATCAGAAATGATTGTAAATATGGTTGTATGCTGGTATTTTTTTTTAGTTGATTATTTACTTTAAAATCTGTTGTTTGTGTTGATATGGGAAGGTACTTAAACTGATATACAAATGCATATAATAGTAGTTAGAACAACAATAAAAACAAACACATAAGACAACAATATAATATGGAGTTCACCCTGATATCTTAGGCTACATCTCCTTGAGCTCTAATCAACTTGATTAGGCTATCTAGGATTATGGCAATAGTTCTTTTACAAGTGCCTACACTTAACTCCAATTTTGTATGCAAGAACATTGGGCTCAGAACACCATCTTATCCCTTGGCTCTTGCAACTCTTTGACTTTCTAGCTCTGGCTCTTGGCTCTGGCTCTGACTCTGACTCTATCTCTGGCTCTTTGGCTTGGACTTTGGTTCTGGCTCTCAACTCTCGCTTCCGGTGCTCACTCTAGCTCTTGGCTCTGGTTGTGGCTCGCGGCTCTCTACTCTAGCTTTTCTAAGCTCTTTTGCTCGACCTTCGTATGCCTCTGTGAATCGCTCAACCTCCAAGCAACTCCAACAACAATATGCTATTGTCAATTGAGCTCTCTAGATTTTCACTTGACCTCTAAGTGACTCCAAAGACTCTTTGTGCATTTAGCATCCTCTCACTATTCGCCCTCCAATCTCTGATGGCTCTGTCTATTACAGTGAGCTCAGCTCTGGCTTCCTTGCTTCCATGTCTACTTATTGCTTCCTCCCTTTTACTCTCTATCTGTTCATGGCTTAATGGCAATCTGTCTCATGACTATTTGCTTCCTCTCCAGGCTCTTCAAATCGCCTGCCTCTGTCCACTGGAATTCCTTGCTCCGTGTCATCATCATTGTAATGCTTAATAGAGAGATGGCCACTTTTCTCCTCATGAGCTGAGCCATATATTTCTCAAAGGTTCGTTACTTCAGTTACTTTGTGAAATGATTCATTTGCCAACTAATTGGTTCAATTTGACTTCAACCTTTATGTGCCGAAGCTTATTTTCTTTGTCGAATCCAATTTCCCATCAGGCGCAATCTCTACCATTAGATCTGGGACCTCTAGATCCTACAGTTATCGCTCTTATCATGTGGTTGACTTGCTTGGACGTTAGCCTGCAATGAGGTGGGTTTTCTATCTCATCCATCGGACACGCATCATTCATTGTATGGCATTGTTGGGTCCTCTGACAATTCTGCTTACCACCCAAAACACTTTCGATATTCTGCCGGTTTTGGAGCATGGGACCCGCCTATCATTTAAGCTCTTTTCCAATGGTTTCTTGGCTTTGCTTGTGATCGAGTGCTCGGGGATTTACCATTTCGAGGGGTTTTTCCCAGAGATGTGTGATTAGTGCTAATCACGCATTAGAAACAACCTCTATTTTTTGATCCGAGCCTCCTAACTACCATTTTTTGCTCCATGCACAATCCTCATGGGTCAATAGTCAATATGCTTTGACCGAAGGTCCTTGTTGCTCTATTCTGGCTGCAAATTTCATTGTTCAGAGGTTATTTCTGATAGGTTTTGACATCTAGAAGACTTTAAAATTCGGTACGAGCTTTTACAGAGTTCAGGTAGCTTTAAGAGAGTTTAAGGATCCAAATTTGGATCACACCTTCCCACTAAAAGAACTTTTGGTCCACCAAAAGACTGATATACTGATCTAAGAAGTAAATGAGAGTAACAACACCCTATTCTTTCAGCCTCCCTACGCTTACCTTTGTATAGTGCCTCTGAACCAAGATCTCTGATTACTTCCCTTCTTGGATGGGTTGTGTTATCACTTAAAACCACAGTTCACCTATGTCCAAAGATTCATATAAAAAAAATTTGGTTTAAGTCAATAGGTTTCTAGGTGTGTCACTTTGAAATTAGAATTTCAAAAGGTATTGATGTAAGTCCTTGTAAAAAACCGTTAGATGCCCTCCATCATTATTGTTTAAGGCAGGTCTTGTCTTGTTTGCGTCATTTGTGTTTTGCGCGTTTCCGTAGCGCAATCTGATTGGCTAATTTAGCTGCGCAATCATTTTTCCACCTTTTCGCAGCGTATCATTTACCAGCCATTTCGTAGCGCGGTTTGTCAATTCATAATTGTCTGCGCTACGAAATCGGGTATTCGGGGTTTTTTGCAGCGCATTTTCTTGAAATGTCAAATCTCGAGAGATGAGTCATTAGGTCCGTCCACATTTTGTCAGTTGATGTCTTCTCCAGGTCATGATAGGATTCATTTCGCCATCAGATTTAGGATCACACACATGACAATTATTTTAAGAGATCTTATGAGGTATGGTAGTGTCATAATGTTTATTCATGATGCATTAACGTGCCTGTTGTATGACGAGTGTTTGAAAAAATGCAAAGAAGCCCGAGTTTTCATTTAAAAGGGATCATTGCAAGCAAGCCTGCACTCCAAAGCCAAAGCTGTTTTGTAAATTGAAGTTTCTGATTAGTTCTTTGTGTGAAGATATTCTGAGCAAGATGGAGAAAAGAGAACATTGATTCGGAAGGTGCCTAAGAACCGAGCCAGAGGGGCTTGATCTTACACTTAGAGATGAAGGTGTAGCACGAGCTTTTAAAGAGGCTGGTTGCTTGAGGTTTTGCGAAAAGTTGAAGGGAGGACATACAGAGGTAATGAAAGCTTTTGCATTAAATTTCACTAGCTTGAATTCTAAGGTGTCAATGCTAGAGTTCCCTGTGTCTCCACAAGCCATTTCTGCTGTCACTGAAATTCCGAGAGGTGGACAAGAATGGTTCAAGAATTTCAAGTTTGACATGACTCCCTGTAAGGAATTTCTGAAGGATCAATATGTAAATGAGGATCTCACCAAAGCTGTGCCAAGGAATTATATAAAAGAACATTATGCTCTGCTCCTTACAGGCATCCAGAAATACCTCATATGTGAGGGAAGGTACACCAAAGTTTATTCTTATCATTTCAAACTCTTGTTACATTTCACAGGGAAAGCATCAATAGACATCCCTTTCTATTTATTTAGAAGCCTTAGTAAAATATGCGACAAAGTTCAGTTAAAGAAAGATAATTGTGAAACTTCCCTGTTCCACCATGGTTTAATAAAGTTGCTGGTGTTAGATAGTTTGCAAAAAATTGGTAGGGATTGGGACTCTTTTATTTTTATGTCCAGTTTCCAAAGAAAAACAGGTCTCACTCCATTTCCAGATAGGGAAAAAGAAAGAAGATTTGAAGAACCTACCTTGGCTGAGCTCAAGAAGGAGGTAAAAGACCGAAAGAAGCCCAAAACTAAGTCAAGGAAATCAGAGAAGTCTGTGGTCATAAAAGAGATACCTAAACCATCAGCAAAAGAGACACCCAAGTCATCGAAGGAGAAAATCAAACACCAGAAAGATGCATCAGGGCCAAGTGGAATTTCACAAGTAACAAGAATCAGAACCAGAAGTTAGCTAAGCAGAGAAAAATGAAAATCAATAGCAGTAGAAGAAAGCCCTATGTCAAAGGCTAGTCTAAAGGATTTGCTGGAGGCAATTGATTTCGAACAAGCCACATCAGTGCAGGTTGAGGCAATGCCTATTGACCTAACCCAGTCATCACCTGATAGCGCCAAAAAATCAAAATCCTTAAAAAGGCTAAGGTTTGAGGAGGCTAGTAAGGAATTTATGGTCAAACCCCGAAGGCCAATCACCAGGAGACAAATCCAAGCAGCGGAGCAAGTCCACAAAGATGAGGTAGCTGTCAAGGTAACTGCCACAAAAGAAATTAGACAACTGCCTAAAGCAGAGAAGGCAGAGGAAATCAAGAGAACAATATATACCAGAGGACAGGCCAAAGAAATGGAAAAGCAGATAGCTCAAGCAGAAAAAGAAAAGGAAGTCAAAAAGAAGGATGTGAAGAAAAAAGTTCCCATTGTCAAGGAAACTAAAACCTCATCTTCAAAGGAGCAATGGGAGGCAGCTGAGGAAGAAATTGCTAATTTAGAGAAAACCGTATCAGAAATTGCAGCCATGGAAAACGAACTTGCAAAACTAAAAGCTCAGTTAGGCAAGTTAGCTGCCAAATAAAAATTGCAAAATTCTTAAGGTCAGATGTTGCCCCAAGTTTTTGTTTTATGTTTCTTAAGTTCATTGGTTTTTTGAGGCATATATAAAAGGAAGACAAATTAGGAATTTTGGAGCCAAAAGCAAAGCTGTAACAGTCACAAAGTAATTGATAAAATCATTGAAGACTGTAATTTTGGAAAAGAACAGCAGTTTCGTAGCGCGCTACGAAATTGCTGTAGGTGACTGTTTTTAAAGAAAAAAGGAAATTGATGCTGAGGTCAGCAAATTTTGAAAGGGAATGCTTCGAGGGTAGGAAAGAGATCATAAAAGGCTGCCATAACATTCAAACAATGACAGGTGTAAGCATTGGAGCAAAAAGGTAGAACATTTTGGTTTTTTGCTAAAGTCTTCCTAAAGCTACTTTATGACCGAAATATTAGGGTTCTGTTAGGGTTCTCGAAATTTTGGGTTGAACACATGTCCAGTCCACAAAGCACCTAGATCATTAGGCATATGGTGTTATGCATGGTCATCAAAGACATTAAACAGCTTGAAGCATGTTCATATAGAAATAAAGACTGATGGAAGGCAAGGACCATGAAAACAGAGCATATATCTTCACCAAATAATGAGTCATCAGCACAGTTGGAATCCAAGGCAGCTCGTTCAGTGAATGCCTCTCAAATGAATTTCAGCCACTACAGAAATAGTACAAGTGTCAAATGCTCAAGAAGGAATCATGCACACGAGGAGATAGAATTAGAGTTTGAATAGGAATAGGACTCTATATATTGAAAGCACAATACCTTTGTATTTAATAAGTTAGTTTAAATATAGATAAGGCAATTAATGATAGGTTTTCGAGCTCCCCTCATGCTGGAGGAGGAGACTCAAGGTAGTTTAGTTTTGTTTCCTATATATAGGAAAAACTCTGATGTAAAAAGGGTTGGAGATTTTTATAAAAAAAAACAGAGTTTTCATATTTGGTTTATGTAAAGTGTCTTGACAGTAATAGAAAGGATACTTTTTCTTCCCAAGATTCATCTTGTGTTTTACATGCTCGGAATATATGTGGTTTGGTTTTGTTCATCTTGTTTTACAGTTCACTAAACATGCATTCACTCTGAATTCACATAAGTGCTCAGACTTCCTGTGTATGTTTTTTGAGTTGAGGTTCTTCTTGGTAAATGTTTTGAGCATTGAGACATTATATGCCTTGGTTTCCATGATTGAGTAGCTACTTTTTTACTATAGAAGTGTATGACTCCATGAGCCCAATGGGAGAAGCCTTATTTTTGTTGTTCCAACCAACATGAATTTCATATACTGTTTAAAGAGTTAGCCATCTTTCTTGCCCTTTAATGCATATC